>PVKH010003257.1:0-25334 GCA_004027955.1 Chaetophractus vellerosus
TAATTTACTATGTTAGTAACTTTGGGTAATGCACACAACTTCTTTGAGCTTCAGTTTTCTTATCTGTAAAATGGAGATCGTTACTTTGTAGGATTAATATACAACTTAAGTGAGACATGCCTTAAAGCATCTGACAAAGTAGATGTTTGTAATACTTTTAAAATATAGAATGGAACCAAACATTTAAATATTATCTATGCAGTGTTAATTGCATGGAGTTTTTCCCAGCCTGGCAATTATCGGTCTCTAGAAATGGCTAAGTCCAGAGTATCCTATAGAAGCTCCTGGGGGTTTGGGGGTTATTTGATGTTTTTATGTAAATTTGAAACAACTGGAATACCAGGACAGGGAGAAAAAGAGATAGGAAGACAAACAACTTTGTTTCTGGAGAGCTCCATCAAATACTTCCTGATAATAATGATAGAAACAAATATTTTGTTTAATGTTATAAAGGTGTGTGGTTTTTTTTGTGTGCATGATTTACAAAATTCATCTCTAGTAATCTTTTCAGTATATTTATTATAGTAATATTAAAGATGAAAAGGAAACTGGAAGGTTGACTAGTGTTTTTGAGGTTACACAGCTAACTAATAGAATGGAAATTCATATTTTTTCAAATTTAAATCTTAAGCTTTTTCTACTACAGTATGCTGTTCCCTTGAAATAGTGTCATGTTTCTAAGGCAGAAATATATTTTAGAATCTCTAGGGATGAGACCCAGGTGTTTTGTTGGTTTGTTTTCTGTGTTTGAGATACACTGCATCCCTTAGTAATTCTTTCTTAAACCCACTTCTGGTTAAAAATCACTGCTGCTCTGTTCTAGTCTTTTAACTCTTCTTTTCCTATATAAGTTCATCTAAATTAATGTATAAACAATATGAATAAGGTAACAAGTTAGACCTAGGAGCAACAAATATACTCTTTTACTACTCCTGATATTTAGATAAGAGATCAGCAGCACTGTTTGCAGTTTCCATTTGGTCAGTGCTTGAGAAAGGCAGAATCTAGACTGGCTAACTGTAGTAGTCAAATCTGTTAGTATTCCCTTCTCTGCTTCTCTAATATCAACTTTGGCTGGTTAGTATTCTGCCAAATTTAGTCCTATAGTCTGCTAGAAGACGTCTGTTGACTCCTTAATGCCTATGATGGTGTATCTTCATAAATGTTTTTAATTGATCCGTTAAGGATTTTATAATAATCTTTTCCCAACTGACTTGAAGATGATCCAGTGTCCTAGATTTAGTGGAGTTTCCAGGCTCTTTTTAACTCTGAATATATCAAGTTACTAACAACTTTTAAAAAAAAATTTATATGTCCCCACCCCTCCCCCCCACCCAGATGGTTCTCTCATCTGTCTGCTTATTGTTTGCTCGCCTTCTCCAGGAGGCTTCGGAACTGAACCTGGGACCTCCCACATGGGAGGCAGGCGTCCAACGGCCTGAGCCACATTCACTCCCTGTGGGCTGTGGTGTGTGCTGGCTTGTAGCATCTGCTCGTTGTGGCAGGTATGGTGTCTGCTCATCGTCTTTAGGAGGCACTGGGACCCGAACCCAGGACCTCCCATCTGGTAGGTGGGCTCCCAACTGGTTGAGTCACATCTGCTTTGCACTAACAACTTTTATAGTTGTGAAACCTAGTTTCCCCTGTGAAGCAAAAGCTCAAAACTTTCCTTTGAACAAAAGAAAAGCATCATTATGGGATGAGCAAGGAGAAATACACAATCCTCCAGATACACAAAAATTAATCACATTGCACAGTGAATTTTCAAAACCAAAAAAAATGGTTTCAAACCTGCTAAAACAGATTCTACTTGGAAATAAGACTTTAGAATTTGAAAATTTAAGCATTTGCTATTTAAGACAGCAATCTTGAGATTTTTGTGGTGAATGTAAACTGTCTTCTAACTTTGAGTTGCTTATCAAAATACAGTTGATGGGAAGCTAATGTGGCTCAAGTCGTTAAGCACTTGCTTCCCACATGGGAGGCCCCAGGTTCAGTTCCCAATGCCTCTTAAAAACAGCAACAGCAACAACAACAACAACAACAAACAAAACACCGGAAGAAACTGGTGCAGGGGAGCCAATGTGGCTCAGTGGTTGAGCTCTGGCTTCCCACATATAAGGTCCTGGGTTCAATCTGCAGTCCCTGGTACCTCAAAAAAAAAAAAAAAAAAAAAAGAAATTGAGCAGTGATTACATAAATATGTTAATGTTAGTGTTTAGCTTTCTGAACAGAGATAATTTCACTAGAAACTATTTAAATTGGGTATTGGGCTGTTTCTGCATTGAAATTAATGTTTGCGATGTTCTTGTATATGCCTTTTTTTGAAAGAGAAAATACAGTTCTGATTATTTTTCATGACTAGGGTTTAGGGAACTTATGGTAAAATTAATTAGTTTTAATACAGCTTTCTAAATTAAACCTAAAAAATCTTTTCTAACTTTAGTACCTGCAAAACATACCAGGACAAACCTTAGCCCTGTCAAATTTTTTTGCCCCTGTCAATTTTTTAAAAAAATATATCCTTAAAATATATCTTATTCTCTTAATATATAGATTGGATTAGTCTCTGTTGTGCTATAGATATTTCTTCTTATAAGTAGGGTAAATCAACGCCTTTTAGATGTACTTATTTTCATCTCAAAGAGTTTAAAAAAACTATTATAATAAAAAAATGAGACCTGATAGTCATATATCATCATAAAAGTGCTTTAAGACATCTAGTTTTCTGTCAGTATGGTATTCCAGAAACCTATATTTAGTAGTCTATTTTTCATTTGGTGTTGGAAATCTGATATATAGACTTATATGGCAAAAAATGTGGCAATACCTTTTGTCTTTCAAAGGATGGTTTATCTCATTTTCTTAATTTATGATAAATGAGATTTGATGATTCATTTAGACTAAATTCAGATGCATTGTTAATGTATTCCAAAAGGTGGAAATTGTGATGCCCTATTCCCATCAATTCTAAGATGTACTCTTTTCCCCACATTTTAACTGCTTTGAAAATGCAGTACATCTTTACATTGATGTTGTGTCAGAGTTTAATGAAAGCATTTTTCCCCCCTTACCTGGTGGTATATAAAACTAATAGTGTATCTTAAATTGAAAAGTCTTGTTTGTTTTTTTCTTTGAAGTTTGTTGTGGCGTTTACATTCATTTAATTCTTTATTATGATGGATATCTTTGTGGTGAAAAAATCGAAGAGATGGAAATATACCATATTGTTCAGAATTATAGACCTTTACTAAGGCTTTTGAGTTCTTCCTTCAGATCCTTTTCTTTTTGTTCTCATGGCTACCTTCCTAGTATAGGTGCTTTACATTGAACTGGTTACCTGTTTGTGAATCTTCTGCTGAAAGATATCTTGAAAAAGAGGAAAATGGACATCAAGAGGAGAAAAGGCTTTAGGGTAGGGAGAGTGGTGAAGGAGGTTAAGGGATGGGATATCCAGGATAAGGGAAGGAGACCTGGAAGGGGAGGGGTAAGAAACAGCATTTTTCATTTCCCCAGCTTTACTTGTCCAGAAATCTTTTTCTGCTTAATCTCTGATTGTGATAGACTGTATTAGCTTGTGAGCTATCCAGTAGGCCTCTCCTTACTCTGTGCAAGTTGTGTGTACTCCAGCCCTACAGATAAATCATATGCTGATACCTTACCTCCCATTCACCAAATAAAGCCTGTGTTTTCTTTGAATGTGTTGTCTCAAGATAAATAGCTAAAGTGGGAACTCCTTCATATAGAATGATTTTTTCCTACCCGAAACTGTCCTAGATATGTGTACAATGTACTGGCTTTTATAGGAAGTACTAGGATACTAGAAAAATAATTAATTTTAGGAAATTTCCTTACCTTTCTCTGCCCCACCCTCAGCATTTAGGTAGAATTTGGTGCATAGCCTTTCCCCTGTAGTTTATTGACCATTTCCAAAAGCAGTACTTTATTTTTTTGTAGTGTAGGTTCATACTGCATGTTCCTTCTCTACCTTTACATTCTCTAAATTTGAGGAGAATATAGATTCTTGAACAGTTTATTTATACTCTCAGTAATGGCATGTTTCAGTTATTATGCAGTTAAAAAGTCATAAAGCATATATGGCTAACATACGCCATTTAACATTAATAGAATATAATTTAAATTAAAGTAACACTATTAAATATGAATTGAGGTAGCTTTTTTTCAAATGGCACTTTTACTTTAAAAGGGATTTTAAATCCCATATTCAGAGTGATTTCTTTAACTTATCCAATTTTATTATTTGGGAATTTAAAAAATAGTAGCATTTTATTTTCGTTGTCTTTTCAGCCACATTATACTTAAACTTTTTGAACTATCTTGGACAGCAGATTAATATTGAATATAATGAGAAGGAAAATGAATTCCAAATAACTGACTTACAGATAAAGTTTTAGAGCAAAACCACTTGCAAGTTGGAATTCTGTACAGTTCTTGCTTACTATAATGACTCATTAGGATGTAAATGTAGATGAGAGATAGTGTCTGTAAGTAAAAGTAAATATTATTCAGTGATTTATGAGAAGTATTTCAAATTTAGATGCTGAGTTGTTTTTTGTACTTAGGATACAATATGCCAAAGTAAGGTAAAATGTCTGTCTTTTATAAATTAGCATTCACATAATTCAGTTTTTCGGATGGTGGATAATTTTATTGTCCTGCATTCATTTTCTCTTTCCTCAGAGGATGTACTGAGTAAAGATGCTGGGGAATGTGCAATATGCCTTGAAGAATTGCAGCAGGGAGATACTATAGCACGACTGCCTTGTCTATGCATATATCATAAAGGGTAAGCTTATTTTGATTTTAACCAAGTTGATATCAGAGTAAAAGACCGTTCTCACAGTATCAGAGATTATAGGCAGTACTGAAAAGGTTTTCTTCTTCATTGAAATGGCCCATTTCCCCACTCCCCACCCCCCCTTTGGTACAATGGCCTTTTTCCTGCTAAGATTTGAGCTCACATCTATTTTTTCATCCAAAAACGACCATTTGTTAAGTATTTATTATGACCCAGGTTTTGTCCATAACTTTTATCATGTAAGCCTTGTAACAAATTCATTTTGCAATTGAGAAAATATGCTGAAAGACAGTAGGGAATCTGTCCAAGACCACATGGCTAGTAAATGGGAGAACTGAGATTCTAGCCACACAACACAGGAAAAATTTTAAGTAGAAAACTATGTAAAGTAATCACTAAAAGAATAGAAAAACTAACTTCCAAACCAATAAAAGCAATAAGGTAAAATTTTATTTAAAGGTAGGGTGGGGGAGCATAAAGCATAGAGAAAGCAAAGTTAATGGCACAAAATAAGGGGGCAAAAATAAATCCAAATATCTCAGTAAATATAGTAAATCTAAACAGACTCACCAGATTTTGAAAAATAGATTGAAAAGATGGGATATGCTGTTGAGAAGCAACACACTTAAACATAAGGATACAAAAAAAGTAGGAAAGTAAGAGGATAGAAAATTATATCCAGGCAAATACAAACTAAAAGAAAACTGACAAAGCTAAGTTTATATCAGAAAAAGTAAACTTTATAGCAAAGAGTATTATTAGGGACAAAGAGGGTCACCTTATAATGAGGAAAAATAGTTATCAGGAGGATATAAGTTTAATATTGTATCTTTCTGTGTACCTAATAACATCATCTCAAAATAAAATATTTATAGACCTATTAGAAGAAATTGACAAATTCATCATCATAATGGGAAATGTCAACAACCTATCAGTCAAACACACACACACACGAACACACACACATACACAAATGAGTTAAGATGTAGAAAAACTGATCAATAAATAAAAACAGAATAAAACTTTTTTTTAAAAGCCATGGAATTATACTACACAAATAGTGAGCTCGAAGTTAAACCATGGGCTTTAATTAATAGTACAATTGCAAAAATATGCTATCACCAATTGTAACACGTTCCACACTAATGCATAGCATTGGTGGTGGGGTGGTATATTGGGAATCCTGTATTTTATGCATGATTGTTCTGTAAACCCACAAGTTCTCTAATAAGGGGTGGGGGAGGAGATTTTTTTAAAAGCCTATAGGCTGGTCTGGAAGAGCAAAGGGAGAGGGGCAGCTGGCCGTCAGGAATGAATGGGAACCAGCAGTGGATGCCTGCAGCCACTCTGTAGCTCATCCAACACCTGAATTGATATATGATCTTTTGAATAGATTGGAACAGTCTAAAATCTCTGAATCCCAAATTCAACTTTCCTGATGAAGTAAGCCTGATTTGTTTCTCTTGGGGCCACCCATGGACCCACAGCCTGGAACCAGTGAGTCAGGACCTTCTTAGGCAAGATGAAGCCAAGACATGGCTATGAAGACGAGATATGGCTATGTCCATGAGAATTGGGTGGACTGTTGAGGAACAGCCCTTCTAGGAGGGGCCTGGACTGACAATACCAGTATAGATCTCTTGCTTCCTGTTGAATCACTTTTACAGAACAAGAGGGTCTCCAATACCATTTATTTCATGCTTCTTCTCTTTGGTAGTAACATTTCTTTTGAGATTATCCTTCACATCCTTCACCATGTTGTTCCACAGTCCGTATCAGTACCTTTTTATGAAGTGATAAGAGCACAGGATTTGGAGTCAGGTAAACATAGGATTGAATTTTGTCTTAGAACTAGCTTAAATCAGGCAAGTTACTTAACCTCTATCAACTTTGGCTTCTCATTAATAAAAATAGGGATAACAGACAGGATTGTTGTAAGAATTAAATGATACACTGTTTGCAAAGTATTTGCACTTAGCATGGAAGTCACTCAACGAACAATAATTGTCATTAATTTAATGCTAATCATTATTTCATGCATCATGTTCTCAGACCAACATTGACAAAATTCACTGAGATAAATTGCTGCTTTCCTTTTGAAAAAAATTAACAAATCTGATCTAATGGGTGTGTGTGTATCTACATCCAGCAATTAGAGAATACCTTTTCTTTTAAGCACATATAAAGCATTATAAAAATTGATAATGTATGAGGCTATAAGCCAAGTCTCGGCAAGCTACAAAGAATTGGTACCATGCAGAACACATTTCTCTTAACTGCTGTTACATGTTGATGATAAAAAGATGAATCATCATCATACATACCTCTCTACAACTTGTGGATCAAAGAAGGAATCATAATGAAACATAGAGAATACACAGAATTGAAAAATAATGAAAACATTTACCTATCAAAACTTGGAGATATACCCAGAATGACCTTTGGGGGTAAATTGATATCCTTAAATGTTTGTGTTAGAATGTGGGGGAAAAAAGGCTGGAAATCAATAAGGCAAGATTCTTTCTTAAGAAATTAGAAAAAACACAGAGAGAAAAGAAGGAAGAAAATAATAAGGATTAAAGCGGAAAATAATGAAATAAAAAAAGATACAGTAGAGACCAGCTAAGCCAAAAATTGGTTGTTTGAAAAGGGTAATAAAATAGATAAGCATCTGGCAAGTTTGCCTTTAGAAGGAAAAAAACAGTATAGGAATGAAAAGAGACCCATGACTTCAGACAGCAGAGATTAAAAAATAAGAAAAAACAATTGTATGCAATGTTAAACTCTTAAATTTAAAAATTTAAACAATGGAAAATATCCTTAATGTAATTTTATCAAAAATTATTAAGGAAAAACAAACAACAACAACAAAACAGAAAACCTGAGTCAACTTATAACTCTTACTAACCCTGCTTGCTAAACAAAACAAAAACAGGCCACAGAGACAGTGAACTCTACCCCAAGGAGTACCATAATATCAATCTTAAATTTTCCCAAAGGATAGAAAAAAGAAGGAAGATTCCCTCACTAATTTTATGAGACTAGTATAAACTTGATACCAAAATCAGACAAGGACAGTATAAGAAAGAAAATTAGAGATTGACATCATCAGCATGGTAATGTGAGACATCCCCTGAGAAAGCCTCCCCAGAGATTTAGCTAATGAAAGGACAAATCCCTTTTGCTTAGAACTCTGGAAGATAGTACAGACTGGAGGAGGACTCCACAAACGCTGAATCAAAGAAGCAGAAAAATCTCGGGAAATTCCTTCACAGACTGTCACCTGGTTCCCATTCCCCTACTCCTCACTCAGTCCTTTGTGGCTTGGGAGTCGTCACACAGAGGCAGCATGGCATAGATCCCTCCCAGAGTGGACAGAGACCATAGAGCAACTCACAGCCGCAAATTAGAACTCCACACATATCCTGGCACAGGGACCACAGTTTGTAGATACCCAAGGTGTAATGCAAGCGGCTGAGGAGTGCTGCATACAAAAGGGCCCCTAGGGTAGGGAGGGCATGAGAGAGAAAACTGGATAGAGAGGCTGGTAAGAACTGTTGTGCCCTCACTTAATCCAGTTTCAGCCGGCAAACAATTCGTAGGACCTGGGGAAAAAAGTCTGCACAAAAAAACTACAGACCACATCGAGATTTCTGGAGAAGAAACAGAGGAAGGGATAAAACAATTGCACAAAAACTACAATCCTAAAAGCTGTACCATATATCTAGGGCAAGAATCAGAAGAATGTCTTTAATGGTGGCTCCTTTACAGAAGATTTTCCATTGACTTTGCCCAGATCCACCAGAGGAATTATTATAAGACTGAAAGTTGGAATGACTCTGTGATCCATGGCTGTGGAATGGATGTTGTATCAGCAAGCATGAAAACATTAATCTCGGTGTCCATCTCTATCAGAGCTCCTGGGTAACAAGGTTGCATTATCAGTGAGCAATAGGTCTCAACAGTGGGCTCTTCATATATTCAGTACACTGTGTTGTGAACAGATATGTTGTCATTCAGGCTTTGTTCCATTTATAGAGCATAGGCACAGTAGATTTAGCATAATTCTTAAGGGTCCTAGGATTTTCAGAATGGTAAATGAGTGTTGGCTTCAATTTAAAGTCACCAGCTGCATTAGCCCCTTTTCCTTTTCCTTTACATTCACAACTTGGTTAATTGGTCAAAGCAAGGGGCCAGCTTTTGGCCTATCTCAGCTTTCAACTTGCCTCCTCACTAAGCTTAGTCATTTCTAGCTTTTGATTTGAAGTGAGAGACATGGGACTCTTCCTGTCACTTGAACCCTTAGAGGCCATTGTCAAGTTATCAACATTTATCAGAAAAGTACACTGGCTTATATGGGCATGGTAAGTAAACCCCAAAACAATTACAATAGTAACTTCAAAGATCACAGATTAATAATAATGGATATAATGATATTCATTATATTCATTATAACAGATATAATAGTAATGAAAAAGTTTGTAAAATTTCAAGAAACACTAAAATGTGTCACAGAGACACAAAGTGAGCACAAAGCTGTTGCAAAAATGGCACTGATGGACTTGATCGATACAGGGTTGCCATAAACTTTGTTTATAAAAAGCACACTATCTGCAAAGTGTCATAAAACCAGGTATCCCTGTATTCTGATAAACCAAGGTAATTCTAGAGCCAAGGGAGTAGAGTTGAGAGCAGACTGAAAAGAATGCCATAATCTGAATGTTTATTTGGAGAACAAAAATCTTAATGGCAACAGAAATTATTTTATTGGAAATCTGAAAGGATGTCATGTAGATGAGGTGCTTTACCTTTGTACTTTTAATTTTGTCTCATTTTCACCTTCTAAACCATCCTGTCAGATGATGGTGATAAATACTAATTTCGGCCTTCAGCATAATAGCCATGCCTTCTAACTTTTTGTGCCATATGTAGGTTTGGCATATGTCACTGATGAAAACATTGAACAGTTTGAATCCTCCTTGAGTAACTTAGTAGCTCTTGGACCAATTATTAACCTTTCAAAGCCTTATCATCTGTCACCACATTGTGGAATAGAACTTTCTGCAGTGAAGGAAACGGGTTCTATATCTGTGATGTCCAATAGAGTAGCCACTAGCCATGTGGCTATTGAGCACTTAAAATATGGCTAATGCAACTGAAAAACTGAATTTTTTTTTTTATTTAATTGCAACAAATTTAAATTTATATAGCCACATATGGCTCATGGCTCCTATATTAAACTGTACAGATCTCACATGAGGATAATTATACACACTTTAATATTTAACTTCTGATAAATAAAATCTTGAAATGTTTTATAAATGCAAATGGGTGATAGTATATTTGTGTGTGTGTATATATGTATTGCATTGTGGGACAGAATTAAAATATGTATTCAAGAATCACTTAAAGACGTGGTGTTTTAAAAATGTGATGATAGATCATTGTCAATGCTTAAAATTTAAGAGCTCCCTTTAATTACATTGATTGGCAGCATGAACAGGTTGATGTTTCCATCTTTAAGAGAATATTATTTGTCCAAATCTGTCATTTAATTTTAAATATTGGTAAAGTGCTATTTCATTAGATACTATTTTTGGGTAGTACTTCTGTTTACAATTTAAAATATTGCATAACATAATTTTGTAAATTATTATGTTCCCTTAACCTGCTTGGAGCAATCCAAATATAATAAATATATCCTATTTTACTTATATATGCTAAATACTATAATTTAAAGTATTCTTTAAAGACTAAGTCAAGAAGTAAGCATTTTTATTATCACTGTTATGATATAAATAAATATGTTTCAGTTTTTTATTTTGTTCCTTTCTAGCTGCATAGATGAATGGTTTGAAGTAAATAGATCTTGCCCTGAGCACCCTTCAGATTAAGCATCAGATTCCTGTATTATAGGTAATTCTTCCTCTTTCTCTTTTTAATTACTTTTGAAAGTATTATCCGGGATTACAAATTCTTACCCATCATATTTATTCATTCACTTATTCATGGAGGCTTTTGTGTGTGTGTGTATTCCAGACAGACACTGTGTATGGCTATGATATGGAAAACCCACATTAAAAAATAAACAGGAGCAGGTGTAGCTCAGTGGTTGCATGCCTGCTTCACATGTACAAGGTCCTGGCTTCAATCCCTGGTACCGCCTAAAAACAAACAAACAAATAAATAAATAGCAACTTTCTTAATTCCTGAATCGGGTAATTTATTGAGTACCTTCTAAATGTTATTTTAAACACATTAGCTTATTAATTTTAATTTAACACTTAATAAACCCTGTGAAGTGTACATATTATGACCCCATTTTACCAGTGAGAAACCTGAGGGTTAGAATAGATAATTTCCTTGACTTTAAGAAGCATACAGTTAGCAGATGGATTCAAATTCTATTCTCTTGTCCATAACCTCACAGATGTGTTCTTAGGTAATGCAATGTAATATTATAATTCAAATCATAATAATTAGTTAGCATTTACATAACATTTTCTGTTCCAGGTAGTTTTCTAAGAATCTTGCATCTTTTAACTCATTTAATTGTCACAACAACCCTTCAGTACTGTTACTATTCCCATGATGCAGATGATGAAATTAAGTCATAGAGGGGTTACAGAATGTGACTTGTCAAGGTTACATAACTAATTCACCGTGGAGCTGGGATTCAAACCCAGGTAGTCTGGCTCTAAAGACTGTGTTTTTAAACTCTTGCTATTTTTAGGCAGTGCATTTTCTTCAAGTAGTTACATCATGGATTCATTCATTCAATTTAATCATTGTCTTTGAATCCTCAGCATATAATGAAGTGCCTGTATATAGGCACTAAAAAAATGAATTGAGTTCTAAAACTGAATAAAAGTTTTATTTTACTCTGCTGACTTATCCATGTTTCTGTATTATGTGAAAATGTTTAATGAATTGAATGATAACCTCATTTAGCTATTGCTTCCCCCCCCAGTTCCATGAATGAAGTAAATTAAATGACATTTTTTTAGCTTTGAAAATATAAAGGTTAATTTTTTAAAATTTTATGTATTTTTATTTTTTCTAAAAGATACATAGATTACATAAAATGTTACGTAAAAAAATATAATATGGGATTCCCATATGCCCCACTCCCTATATCTCCTACTTTTCCCCACAATAACAGCTTCTTTGATTAGTGTGGTATATTCATTGCAATTGATGAACACATTTTGAAGCATTGCCCCTAAGGATGGATTATAGTTTACATTGTTTTACACTCTCTCCCACTCAATCCTGTAGGTTATGACAGAATATATAATGGCCTGTATCTGTCACTGTCTCCACAACAATGATATAATTCTTTCCATTCCTGGAATCCCAATAAGTCTATAATAGAATACCAGTAAGTCTACTCTAGTCCATATTTTATTCCCTAATCTTGAAGTTTCAAGAGCAAAGGCTTATAAACATAATCGTCAATATCAAGGGCTCATTGATGGTTATAAAGCTTAATTTAATTGCTATCTTCAAATATATGAAAAGCTTTTATGAGAATACTCTTACATCAAGGCATAACATTTTAGCCAATCCCAAAATTGTTTCAGAGGGAATTATAGCCTCTATGCAGAAGACAGTAATTTTCTGAGTAGCTAAAAAAGACTGAAGGCTTGAACTAGATCGGATGATCTCCTGAGCTCTGGTCAGTACGGGGCTATGCCCCTATTTCCTTCCATTTCACTCTTGGTCTTAAATTTACGAATGTAGGCACTGAGGTAATAAAATCACATTCAAGGAATTCTTGTGCTTTATTTATGTGGATAATTTAAGAACAGATTAGAATATTGAGGAAGGAGATTGGAGGTAATTTAATTGCAGCTGTTGCGACTAAAATGAGGACTGCAAATTGAGTGAGATATTTGTCACAATAACAATGGGACTAATGAAAAATGTTGTTAATGTGGGAAAGTGTGGGAGAGGAAGGGAGTGGGGTACATGGGAAATCCCCCATGTTTTTGATGTAACATTTTTGTAATCTAAAGCTTCTTCAAAAATTAAAAAAAAAACAACAACAATAGGGCTTAGCAGGTAAAATGGTAAAAGTCTTGGTAAACTGTAAGATACAAAAAGACTATCAGCTTTTAAACTTTTTTACTGTTAGAATACTCAGAGTGTACCTTGACACATTAAAAATATGAAATGGGATAAGATTTCTGTGTTAGTGACGTGTAGGGACGTAGTGCTGATTTGAGTAAATGTGCATGTATGTTTTTATTTCTCTATGAAAAAAATTTTTTGATGTGGAGGATGCTTTGGAATGGTTGCCTTCAGTGCAACCTAATGTCTTAGCCAATAAAGTAAAAAGGTACAGCTAAAATTATAGACGTTTTTTAAGAAAAGTACTAAAACTTGACGTTAATAAAATGAAATTTTTATCTTGGTGTTTTACATACCAAAGTGTAATATGTTTAAATCCTTTACCTTTAGGCAGCATTTGTCTTTTAGAGCTGATAAACTTATGAGGTGGAATTTTATGGTAAATTTTCTTTCATGATCTAATCAGATCATTTTTTTCCTTTAGCTATAATGAGCGTATAGGATATGTGAAATGTGCATTTCACCTCATAATATGCATATATCCATGGGTCTTAAATAGCATTTTTGCTTCCTTCTCTTTTATATCAATTTTATCTTGTTTGTTTGTTTTGGTATATAGAACCTGGGTTTGCTACTAGCCTAAGTAGATGAAGCAGGTGGAAGTGTTTAGTTAGTTGCCTTCAGAAATCTGAACCAGTGGGATCTGTCTCTGTGGGTCTTCAGGAATCATTTTTAGCAACTTGTAGAACTGGAATATTTTGGCTCTTTCACATTTTTGCTTCTGTTCTGGCTACGTTTGTCAAATGAGTTATTCCTTCTGTCCCTTTTGCTGTCTTAGATTAAAAGTATATGGGTTTGAAGAGGATTCAGTGCTGTTTAAACACACCAAAAAAAGAAAAGAAAAGGAGAAAAGCAATATGTAACCACAAAATCCAACATTTCTGCATAAGAATTATGTTTACTATTTTTAATTTGGGGTTTTTAGTTATTTGGGGAGAGATCAAGTAAGTTGTATGTGTGTAATGCCTGTGTTCTGGTTCTGTACTCTGATGTAGTCTGTTGTAGAGAGGATGACTGTTGTGTATTAGCTATTTTTATGACTATTTGAAGCTTTCATTGTTCCATCTATGTCTTCGATATGTTCTACCATAAAATATTAATTTTATGACTTTTTGAAATAGTATGTAAGTGTCTGAAAACTTACAGCAACTAAAGAAATGTTCATGGGAAAATGGATTTTGTGTTTTATTTGTATTGCTATTATGGGCTGCTATTTAAAACTATATATCTATTTCATAACAGGTTTTCTTGTATTTTCAAGATGCTTGCAAAACCTGGAGGATATGAACATCTGTCTCTAGAAAAACAAAAATAAAAACACAGGCATACTCAGCCAGAAATCTGAGTTCTGTGCAACTCGGTAATACAGAGATGGACAATCATACAGGAAAAAAAAATCCTGCTGAAGAGGACAATTGCCACAGCATTCAGTGTACCAAACATGCATATAAAGGACACACAGGGATTTTGAAAATGCTGCACATCCCTTAATAGTCATCTAGATAGGTAATACTGATAAACATTTTGTATTCAGACGCCAAAGTTAACTGATTTATAAGTTGATTTACTTTTTATTAAGTTCTCTAGAGCTGTGCGACTGGTTGTGTTTTGATTTGTTTTTTGTTTTTTGTGTGTTTTTTTTTCATTTTGGGGTCTCTATTTTCCCCCAACATAATATTTCTGCATTCATTTACTCTTAAATTGAAAAGCACATAATTTATTTCTTATAAATTAAAATCTTAAATGTAAAATGAAGACGTGTAATCAAGCAGTAAAACATTCTCTGAATGCAGACCATGATCTCAAGTTCTTCCATTTTTTCCCCCAAGAATGGAAAAATAGACTTCTACATAGGAAAGCTAAAATATGTTAATAATTTTTTTTCAATTAAAGGTTCAAAATTGTGAGAATGCAGTCCAAAGAGTAAATCAAGATACATAATTCTATTTTAATAAATTGAATCTAGGATTGTCTACCGAATTGCAGTTTATTAAATGTATTATTTCTTCTTAAATAAAACTGCTCAACCATTAATCAGCAGTAAATCATCTTGCAGCTATGCAATTTTTTAAAACATATGAATTACCAATTTTAAGTGCTGCCAGCTACAGTAACTTTGTTTTAACGGGTATTTTTTGTTTATTCTTTTCATAAAATTATTGTGCTTTGCATCTTCAGGCAGTTTTTCCACATTTGGGTAAAATGTTTAGAAGGTTCTAAACTTAATAACTTATGAAAAGGGTAAAATAAAATTTTCTGGAGTGGAACTTGGGATAATTGAGGGACATTTTATATACTTTTAAAAGTCAGAATTTAATTGGGGTATCAGATTTACAGCAATTTGCGTCTCTACTTTTCCAGATAATCTGGAAGTTAGCATTTGATAAATGTTTTTTTAAGCAAATATGAAGATTTTGTTAATTTATAATTTATTAATGTGTTATTACTGTAATTAAAAATGTTATTCTATAGAAACTTCTAAATTCAGTGTTGTGTAGAAATAAATGTATTAAGCAAAATTATGTGAATAAATATTCCTGCAAAATACATCTGAATGGTTAGAAAAAAATGGAGGAGTATTATGAGGGCTGCAATAGTGGATATGTTTCTGTTTTTTTTTTAATATCAAAATTCCTGATGTAGATTTTGTTTTCACCATAAGGGAAAATGTTATCAGAGACTATTTAGGAGTGCACTTTACTTGGTGAAATTGAAATTTGCACAGTACTATTTCCTTCTATTAACTTTTCTTGACTCATATATTTTAGTATTTACTTTTCTGTTTAATGCTGCAGCTCTTATTTTTAATTCTCAAATTTTGCCCCCTACTCTGTTTCTTCTGTTTCATATTTTTCAAAAGGGCAAGTACAGGAAAAACTGCTGCTACCCAGAAAAAAATGTGTATTATAGCCTATTCAAAGATTTTTTAATTGCTTTTTATGTGATTCTAGGCCAGATAACATTTTCCCTAAAGTTATGCTGTGAAATGCCTTTTGTTATGCTGCAATTGATAAACGAATCCAAAACCTCCATTGTGACAGCTGACAGCACAGTTTCGTAGGTGCTTTTTTAACCAGTTATGGAAAATATTCTTCCCTCAAGAAAATACTCTTTCCTTAATTTTTTCCTGTTATCATGAAATCGTAATATGAATCCATTTTATTTAATGTTTTTAATTTTGTAAGCTTTTATCCCCAAAGAAAAACCTCTTAAGGAATGTGAATTATTCATTTGTTTTCTACTACTGATACATTGTTGTGATAAAAAAATAATTTTGTTGTTTCCATTCTTAAGAGAGAGATTGACTACAACTGTGGTAGTTAACTGCTTATATTTTGAAAGTTGCTTTTCTGATGATTTACTCATTAATTTTACTTTATAAAATACAGTGGCTTAAGTTTACTTTTTCTTCTTTATCGTGTAGCATACTCTCACAATTCTTATTAACTTATCCTCTGTTTATCACAAGGTTCTGTGCTTCAGCTGATGCAATAGAAGCTCTTGTGTTTTTAAAGTAAGTTCAGTGTTGTCAGAGTCGAATGCTACTTGATAATTACATATTTGTCTAGAACAGTGTTTATTTAAATCTGTTTATCGTATCCCTTTTTGGTTAAATTTTATGAAAGTTAGCATTTTTACTTTAAATTCAGTTTCCTTCAATGAATTCCTAAAAAGAATAATTTAGAAATTGGAGTGAAAAAAACTTTTTAAAAAGCGTAGATGCCCCAGTTTTATTCAAAATTAAAGTTAGTATTTTGGAAAATATTATAAGTAATATTTTACATAATGTCACTTATAATATTTGTAAATCTATGTGTAAACACTGAATAGTATAAGTAGGACATATAATCACATTAGATATTGAAAGGCTTAGCTGAAACTACTGACAACTGAATATTGTGGAGACAAAATAAAGATTGAACTGCCTAGGTTGTTAACAAGTTGGTTATAGCTTTCTAGGACCTTTGTAAATACTGTTTTTCAAATACGGTCATACCTGCATAAATAGAAAGCAATATGTTCTGAGATTTCACTTCAGTGCCACTCTTTGTCCATAATAAATAGATTCATTGCCAATTTTGACTCCTTATCTTACTTTTGGATCTGGCTTTTTTTTTTTGCCAGAATGTTTAAGAGAAAGTAAAATTATTATGTCCTACTTTTGAACTTTTGTCAGAAAAATTAACTAAGCATAGTTTTATATTTGTTGTTCCGATCTGGTTTTAAATCAGCTTATAGATTGTGTTTTAGGAGCAATGTTTGTGATTTAAAATATAAATAATGGTTTCTATAACAGATTTTTTGTGAAAGCCAAAACATTAAAAAAAATCGTATTATTAACTTGCATAATGTAGGTGTTGGTTTCTTAGTGAATTGGTTAAATTTCTTTTAAATGTTAGGCAGTCATTTCAGTTTTCACCCATTGAACACTTAATTAGAATGTAACCCTCCTGGAACACCCTCAGCATATCTGTAGTATGTATGTCAAAGAGATTTTGAGTTTAAATGAGTTCATGAAAATGGCATACTCCTTTTCAAAGTTTATTTGGCTCATAGGTATGTTTCTAAGTTTGGGTATAATGGTGTTTAAAAGCACATTTAAATTAATATGTTATAGTTAGACATGGGGATATTCCTTTAAAAGAAAAAGATTGTACATGTAAATATTACGTTGTAAATATTTCCATGTAAATATTATCTAATTTTATTTACTAACTTGGAAAGGAGTTGGAAGAATGGAAATTTCCTAACAATAAGCTACATTTAAACAAAGCATGAAACTATTTTTTAAAACTCAAGAATAATTAAATTTGTCATCTAATTGATATCCGCACTATGCATTGATATGGTATATAAATCATCTTATTCCTTCACACAGAAAGTTTCAAATAAATCAGATTGTTGGAAACTATGTAAAACTACATAGAGGTAAAAATTAAAGATGAGTGCAGGTTTTTAGTTGATAGATTATAGTTCATTTGGGCCATTTTCTTGCAGTTTGACTTATCCTAATAGGAATTCAGTATATGCTGATAATGGGTGGTTGAATATGAAGTCTATTATTCTTATACAGATATTTTCTTAATTTAAAAAAAATCCCAACCTGCCAATATTTTGTCTTTGGTCCATTCCCTTTTCCTCTGAAGTATGTAACTTCTGAGTGTTTTTTCTTTGCCCTGTTATGAATAATGGTAGTTAGTTACCTATTTTACCATTACTTGTCTTTATTACCCAGTTCTTCTCATCTTGAAACTAATTGTTTCTTGGTTTCCTTTAGAGGAAATAGTTGCTTGTTTTATTCCTAGTAGTGGTTCTTATTCAGAAATAGCTGGTAAAACTTTTTTTCGTAATAACTTAACTATCCAAACAATGCTTTGAGTACTATTTTGTGTAAATGTTGTGCTTACGCTAGGAAACTGAGTATCTTTTTAATTATAGAATTCCTGTATTGAATAGGAAATACCTGATCTCCTAAGTCAATTGATTCTTTGTAGAAAGTAAAAGGCTTTCATAGTACTGAAGAAAACCAGATATATTAATGTTAGTTTTAGTTGAAAATGGGTAATAAGTTAGTATTTGGTTACTTGGTTAAAGAAGGGGCAAAGAGCACAGCATGACATAAACTCATATCCCAGAAATAAATGATTTATTTTTTGAAGTGATATGTAGCACCTATCTATTCACCAACATTGTGTTTCTTAGCTCTGCCCTAGACTTTGAGGCACCTGTCAGCACTCCAAGCTTTGGCAACTGAATTGATTTAAGTTTTTCTATTACTAAATTCTCATGCCTTCCTTTTTGATATAGTATGTTTAGATTGATAGATACTGATGGATTTATGTTTGATAAACCTTCCTTTCTCTTGTTACCAGTGAACTTTGGTACTGGCATTTTTTAAAGATTTTGATTATTAGCTTACCGCATTTTGAACTCCTGTGTGCAGTAATAAAGTTAGCAGACCCTATAGGGAGATAGATACAAAGGAGATTTTGGAATTTGATGAAATTCATCACATTTTCTATCTTTCCAGTGACTTTTATATGACTTTCATTGTTAGAACATCACGCTAATGATAGACATATACCTCTATTGCTTTGTTCATGGTTTCCACAACTCTTCTTTAATACCTGTAATTCCCTCTGTTAGAAAGTATTTTCCTGTTACAGTATCAAAAGCATCAATCACAAGAAATACAGAAAATATATTAGAAACAACCTGTATTGGTATGGTCTAAACTAAAATGAAAAAAAATTGATTATTGAAGTATTAATAAATAAACCTTCTAAATGATCTTGGCAAATAACCACCTTATTTAGAAGTAGAAAATAAAGAGAAGAATGCTCTCAAGGAAATTTGTCATATCTGCCCTTATGTTTAGATGTTAATAGTTCATTACAATAAAACTCAGAAAAATCTGAATCCTGAAAAGTTGCCATGAATTAACTCATGTTAATTAGAGCTCCTGTATCTATATTTGCATACCTGTCATCACGAAATTGAATCTAAAAATGTTAAAATTCTATAATAGCATAAAACATGACTGTAATGATAATGGACAAAAAGTTCTTTCTTCATTACCTTAACCATAAGCAAAGATGTACTTTTAAATTTCTAATGTAAAGCCTATTTGTAAATTTCATAATTGAAATAGGATTGGAGAACTAGTAAGTAGTTTTTTTTTTGGGGGGGGGTGCTCTGCCAATGCACAATCATAACTTTTAAAACTTAGGTTGTACTTAATGACATTCTTTTTTTTTTTTTTTGAGGGGCTGGGGATTAAACCCGGGACTTCATATGTGGGAAGCCAGTGCTCAGTTACTGAGCCACATAGGCTCCCCTGGGTTGGTTTTCTCATTTGTTTTCTTGTTGTTTGTTTTTGTTTTTAGGAGGCACCGGGGACTGAACCCGAGACCTTCCATGTGGGAAGCAGGTGCTTGAGCCACATCCTCTTCCCTCCATTATGTTTTAAAGAGAAAGGGCATAATAAATCTTTTGAAACACAATATTCATGATATAAAGATTGAGTTTTGTAGCTTAGTGAGTGTTTAAAAACATGAGTTCTGGAGCCAGACTACCTAGTCTTACCATCTCTGTAATGCTTGGCAAAATCCTTAGTCTTTGAGTACCCTCTCTTAACCACACAGTGCCTTATTCCAGTTTATTGTTTATTGTTTTATGAGATTTAAAGAATACATAACCAAAAACAAAAAAACAAAACAAACTTGTCAACAAAGTCAATTTGAAATTTGAATGCTTTCTGACTGACTTGATCATTCAGTAGCTGGGTAACTCAACACAAACTGCACAGTATGAGCAATTTAAATAAGAAAAATACCAAATAACTATGTAACAGACCTTTCAAGTTAGCTCATTAAATCTTGAATTGAAATGGTTTTAAATTATAAATGCTCAGAGGATTCATAGCCAAATATTCAGAGGGTAAGGATGGGCAGGGAGTTTCTCTACAAGATTGGGCTATACACTGGGAAGACAGGCATTGCACCCTTGTGCTTTGGTATCCCCATAAGCCAGTGGTTCTTAACTCTTAGCTAAACATTACATCACTTCAGGGTCAAGAGGGGTCAGGAGCAGCTTTTAAAATATGTTAAGGCCTTGGCCCCCACCCCAGATATTCTGAGTTGATTGTTCTGCTGTGATTCTGTTGTACAGCTAGTGTGTAACCTATCTAGGGTTTTATCCCATACCCCAAAATACCCTTGAAGAGGAACAGCTGCCAAGCATGTCTCAAAGACCACTGCCACTAAGCTCTAGCCACATCCCATCCAAATCTTTTTATTACCTTATTGATCTCCTGGTTCTTTTTGCATGAGAAAACTACATCTTTATCATTTATGCATTTTCCCCAACTCTTTGGTTCATAGAATAAACTCTGTCTAACTCAGCCACGCTCTAATGCTTGAGATGCACATACAGTTTTTAGATCTCAGCCCTTTCTGTCTCCATAACTTGGCTCTGACAAATCCAAACCCCTTTGGTTTTCAGGCTCTTGTCTCTTCCATTGGATTTTAAAAACTTGACTTTGACACGCAAAAGTAAGCAATGATGTCTTTGTTTTATCCTTACTGTCTGTCCCTGCTTCCTGAAGCTGCAAGTCACTGAGTAAGTTGCTGTAAACATTGAGGAACACAAGGAAATAAAGTACTAGGAATTTAAAATGTTGTACCCAGTAATTCAAAGATTGTACCCTATTACACTCATATCAATGACTAGAAAACTATCATGGGGGGAAGCAGATGTGGCTCAAGTGATTGGGCAACTGTCTACCATATGGGAGGTCCAGAGTTTGATTCCTAAGGCCTCCTGGTGAAAAGCAAGCTGGCCCACGTGGCCAGCTGGTCTGAACGGAGACCTGGCCCACATGGTGTGCTGGCCTATGCCGAGTGCTGGCCCACGCAGAGAGCTGGCGCAGCAAGATGACGTAGCAAAAAGAGACACAGAAGAGAGAGAGAGTCGTGGCCTATCAGGGAGCTGGGGTGGCACAGGAGATTGAACACCTTTCTCCACTGCAGAGAGTCCCGGGATCAGTTCCCGGTGCCATCTAGGGAGAAGACAAGCAGACGAAGAAGACAGAGCGAGCAGACAGCGAGCACACACAAAAAAAAAAAAAAAAAAAAAAAAAAAAGGGGGGGGAAAAAAAAAAAAAAAAAAAAAAAAAAAAAAAAAAAAAAAAACAACGGGAGGGGGAATGAATAAATAAATAAATCTTTAAAAAAAAAAAAAAGCTACCATGGCTGAAATACGTAATTATACTCTGATTTTCACTCTTTAAGTTGCTAATTTTCAGAAGTCTTTTCACCCGAAGAAGATTCTGTGGGAGTTATTTGAACTAGAGTTCAGGATGAACTGAAGTGTTGCTTCATCAAAAACTTCGTAGATGTGAGGTTCTGTTTAAGACATTAGGTATACACTCATGGGCAGGGGAGAGAGAGAGTTCCTACCCTTATGGAGCTTATCATTCAATATTCCTAACAAAAGTTGATAATCAGTATAGTATAACTAAAATATAAACATGGATATATGAAACCTAGTTCTTGAGTAACCATTTATTCAGATTATTAACGTAATCAGAAAATCCTCTATTTGGCTCTATATCTGGTAATAGTTTTATAGCTTATGACAGACCGTGGTCTGTGGCAATGCTGCTGAAACAAAGGAGGAAACAAATGAAAGCATTGCAAACATTAGGATTGCAAGAGAGACAATACAACACCAAATTAACTCATTTCCATTTTTAAAAGCTTGTTTGCTAAAAATTATCCAGAATATACTTTTTCGTGAAGGCTCAACATATCAGCACATTATCAGTGATGTTTCTTGTAGCAGTAGTTTCTAATTGCTGAGTAATATTCCATTGTATGAATATACCAGTTTTTTATAGCCATTCTATTGATGGGCATCTGGGCTATTTCTAGTTTGAGGCAATTATTAATAAAGCGGCTACCCATTTGTTGCTTGCCCCAGCCAGTATCACAACCTCAGGCTAGCTGTAAATTTGGCCTTCTCTGACTGCCACTGACATTACTATTGTTCTCCACAACACTCTTGCACATGGGTTCCTCCTCTCTTTGCATTCTACTCCAAATCAATTTAGCCCCCTCCAGCAGGGGCGCTGCAGGTTCTCACACTCTCCCCTATCTGGTAGAACGGTAGTACCAGACCATGGAGTTGGAAGTGGGGAATGATTATTTTCCAAAGTTTTGAAATGATTGTTTTGACAATTTTCTCATTTTATCATTGCTTTTGGAGGAAAAAATTTACTGAAGTCCTTAATTAGCCATTCTTGAATTCTCACTGGACTGCTCAGTTTTTAATTGGGTTCATTACTAATTATTATAAGAGTAGTTTATATGTATGTTCTGAAAACAAATCTTATCAGATATATGATTTGCAAAAACTTTGTCTTGCCTTTTCATAACAGTGTCTTTCAAAAAGCAGGTGTTTTTAATTTTGATGAAGTCCAGTTTATTAGTTTATTCTTTTCCTGTTCATGCTTTTTGTGTGCTAAGAAATTCTTGCCTAACACAGGTTACAAAGATTTTCCCTCTGACTTGTACATTTGGATATATGATCCATTTCAAGTTAATTTTTATATATCATGTGAGATAAGGGTTGATGTTTTTATCCAACTGACTCTCCAATTTATTCAAGATTATTTGTTGAAAAAACTTTCTTTTCCCTATTGAATTAACTTGGCATCTTTGTCAAAAATCAGATAACCTTATATGTATGGGCCTATTTGTAGGCTCACTTCTGTTCCATTAACTGTATGTCCATACTTATTCTAATATCACATCATCTTGATTACTGTAGACTTATGATAAGTCATGAAATCATTGCCTTCAGTTTTGGTAGAAATTTTTGTTGTACATTGAATTCAGGTTTTTGTTTTGTTTTCTTTTGGCACTTTATAAGACATTGCTCTGCTGTCTTCTGCCTTATACAGCTTCAGACAAGAGGTTTGCCACCATTCTTTTTCTGTTGTAATTTTTAGTTAAGATAATTTATGGACCATAAAATTCACCATTTTGAAATACACAATTCAGTGGTGTTAAGTATATTCACAAGTTTGTACAACCATTGCAATATTACAATTCCAGAACATTTATCACCATAAAAAGAAACCCTTTATCCATTACCAGTCATTCTCCATTTCTCCCTTATCTCTTGCCCCTAGCAAACACTGATCTATTTTCTGTCTTTATGCCTTTCCCTATTCTGTACATTTCATATAAACAGAATTATACAATATGTGGCCTTTTGTGTATGAATTCTTAGCATTGTGTTCTCAAGATTCATCCATGTTGTAGTTTATACTTCATTACTTTTTATGGCTAAATAATATTCCAGTGTACTGATATACCAGCTTTTGCTTATCCATTCATCAACTGATGGGCTTTTGAGTTATTTCCACTTTTTGGCTATAATATGAATAATACTGCTATGAACATTCATGTACGAGTTTCTGTGTATTCACATACTTTCAATTCTTTTAGATGTATATACTGTGATTGGAACTTCTGGGTCACATGTGTTTCACTTTTTGAAGAACTTCCAGATTGTTTTCCAAAGTGGCTGTACCGTTTTACATTCACACCAGCAATGTATGAGGTTTCTGATTTTTCCACATCCTTGCCAACACTTGTTATTGTTTTTGTTCTTGATTCTAGCCATCCTTGTAGGTGTGAGGTGGTATCTCATAGTTTTGATTTGCCTTTGCATAATGGCTAATGACTTTGAGCCTCTCTCATGTGCTTATTGACCATTTTTGTATATTTTCTTTGAAGAAATGTATATTCCTATCCTTTCCGGTTTTTAAAATTGGGTTGTCTTTTTACTGTTGACTTATAAGAGTTTATTATATATTCTGGATACCAGACTGTTAGCGGATATATGATTTGTAAATCATTCTGCATATTGTCTTTTCGCTTTCTTGATTGTGACATTTGCACAAAAGTTTAATTTTCATGAAGTCAAAATTTACCTTTTTTTCCCCTTCTGATTGCTTGTGCTTTAGTTGTCATACCTAAGAAACCATTGTCTAATCTAACAAAATTTGTATCTATGTTTTTTTCTAAGAGCGTTAGAATTTTAGCTCTTACATTTAGGTCTTTGACCCATTTTTAGTTCATTTTTGTACGTGGTGTGAAGTAGCAGTCCAATTTAATTCTTTTGTATGTGAATTACTAATTGTCCCAGCAGTTTTTTGGAAAGACTGTTCTTTTGCCATTGAAATGACCTGACTCTCTTGTGGAAAATCAGTTGGCCATAGATGTATGGGTTTATTTTTGGCTTTCAGTTCTATTCCATTGATCTATGTCTGTCTTTACGCCAGTATCACATAGACTTGATATCTGTAGTTTTGTAATAAGTTCTGAAACCAGGAAGCTTGAGTCCTCCAACTTTGTTCTTTTTCAAGATTGTTTTGTCTATTCTGGGTCCATTGCATTTTTTATATGAATTTTTATATCAGCTTGTCATTGTCTACAAAAAAGGCAACTAGAATTTTAAAAGGGGTTGCATCAATTATGTAGGTCAGTTTGAGGAGGGAGTATTGTCATCTTAACAATATTGAGTCTTCCAATCCTTGAACATGGATGCCATCATTCATATCTTCGTTCTTCTGTACGTATGTAATGTATCTTTTTTTCTGGCAGCTTTTAAGCTTTTTTCTTTTTACCACTGTTATTCAGTAGTTCGTTTATGATGTGTCTTGGTGTGGCTTTCTTAGTGTTTTTCTTATTTAGGGTTCATTGAGTGTCTTAGATTTTTGGCTTTTCAGATTTTATCAAATTTGGAAAAATGCTGGCCATTATTTCTTTGAAGTTAGAATGCTTGATATTGTCCCTTCGGTTCTCTCCCC
>PVKH010003258.1:0-25300 GCA_004027955.1 Chaetophractus vellerosus
AAAATTGCATCAAAGTTTAAAATTCTTCTCATTTAATTTTCACCTTTCTGACACCAGCTGCCCTCCTTACCCTGATTGCTAATTTGTACCTAGCTCAAACTCGGAAATATGTATGAGGAAGGGAGGGCAGAAGTGTATAGTCAACATCTCCAAAATTCCTCACATTCATACCTCTTTGCCTTTACATTTTAGACTGCTAGTGTCTTCTTCAGTGCTAGTGTTTCAAAATGAATAAGAGGTAAACTACAACAAAGTCCATACTTGAATAAAGATCCAGCCATCTTCTCAATGCTAGGATTTTTCAGGCTTGAGTCAGACTCCAGTACCTATGTCCTTAATATTACAGGGCTTACACAGCATTCTGAATGATTCTCAGATACTCAGTTAAAGGTCTTGTGGTTTGGGGTGGGGGTGCATCTCTTTAGTAGTTTGAGTTTCCCAGAGGTCAGAGCCTGAGACAAGGTTTTGGCTGCAAGTAGTATGTTAGGAAGGAGATTCAAGCAGCAGGAGCCAGGATGTAGGGAGGGTGAGATAAACAATGATGAAAGCCAAGATATGGGGACTGTGATCAAGGTTATTGCCATAACAACAATGGCTTGATTCCACTGGGAAATTGGGGACCCCATAGATGGCCATCCAGAATTTTCCATGTGACATAAAGTGGAAGAATGTGTAGGCATTGAATTGCATCCACTGTGTTTGGGGTTATCCCTGTGTGTTTAAATGCCCCCACATCTGGACTGTGTCTTGGTGTGGATGGAGCAGGTGCTCAGTGGCTTCTCAGAAGGTCTTGGTCTTCAGAGGACAAGGGCATTAAAGTGTACACATTAGATGTTATAACTGGAAGTGGAAAACCGACAGTGTGAGTTGGAACCAGCCACTATATAAACACCTTCAATAAGAATTGGAGTAAGAATATGTGGTGTGGAACCAAAAACTATAACCTCCTATTCACAGCACTTTACACTATGTTGAGGAAAGGAGAAATGTTACCTCAGTAATTTACTCTATTGCAGGAATCCATCCTGCAAAGTTTTGTGGGGGTCTGTCCTGCAGAGCCTGCGATGGTGCAATGAAATTACTCTGAACACAGAGGTTGAGAGATGTCGGGGGGAGAACAGCTAAAGAAGTTATCCTCCTCAGCTGATTCCCAGCACATCTTTTATTCAGAATTTTTTTCAGTCAAGGTCAGGGTGAATGTGCAGGGAACAGGCAGGTATCATGCACATGAGGGGTTGTAAATCACATCATAAGAATTCTAGGCTGATAATGGGGAAGCAAGATGACATAGGAAATAAGGTGGGAGATAAGGGAGATGAGCAGGAAAGTTCCTGTTTATGGCGTGAACTGATAGTGGTGAATTCTCTGTGCGGGCAGAGAAACAGGCCTCCAAGCTATTTCTTAGATGTAAAGATCAGAGGGTTCCCACACTCTATAAATAATTCTGCTGCATAAAGTATTTTTACTATTCCTCATCAGTTCTAATACATGCTTGAAGTGCCTAATGCAGTAAATGTTGGATATGGCTGTTTTTTGTTGTTGTGTTTTTGTTTTGTTTTTTTTGGGGGGAGTGAGATGGGTTATATTACATTTAGAAAGTTCTGGTTTGTTGTTCTGCAGAGATGTTGTCTTAGACTGGATTCTCCAGAAGCAGACCCTGAGAAGATGATTTGTTTTAAAGTGATTTATTGAAGAGGGACTCCTAGGGAGTGGGAGAAGGAAGGCAGAACAAGGAAGAAAGCAAATAAGGGCACACAATCAGGAAAACCCATAGTTCTCCAGTGAATAATATTTGCTCAAAATAGCATATACATTTATTTATTTACATATTTTAAAAACAGAAAAAAGATTTTAAATCTTTGTACTAATTATAAAACATTGAGTTTGAGACAGATGACTAAGGTCAGGAAGTAAAATTTAGGGGAGAGAGTTGAGGAAAAGTGAAGAATATCTTTATCTTCATCTTATTAAATGGGAGGGGGTCATAAGATATTCTTTATAACTGAAATAAAATTATTGAACATGAAATGTTATTACACCGAATTTTAAGGTTTAACAAAATAGAATCTCAAAATGTAGTTATAATGTCACTAGCTATTAGGGAAATGCAAATAAAAATGACAATGAGATATCATCACACACCACATAGAATGGCCATTATTACAAAAAACAGGAAACCATACATGCTGGAGAGGATGTGGAGAAATAGGAACACTCTTTCACTGTTGGTGGGATGTAAAATGCAGCCTCTGTGGAAGATAGTTTGACGGTTACTCAGGAAGCAAATACAGAACTGCCATATGATCTAGCAATTCCTCTACTAGGCATTATTCAGAAGAACTGAAAATGGTTAAACAGACATCTGTGCATTTATGTTCATAGTGGCATTATTCATAATTGCCAAAAGATGTAAACAACCAGTATCCATTAACCAATGAATGGATAAACAAAATATGTTATATACACACAATGGAATACTGTGCTGTAGAACGAAGAGATGAAATTGGGACATATTAGTTAACATGGAACAATTTTGAAGACAGTATGCTAAGTGAAGTAAGCCAGACATAAAGGGAGAAATACTGCATGGTCTCATTAATATAAACTAAATATGAAGAATAAATGCCTGGAGCTAAAACCTAAAGAATGGGTTACTAGGAGAAGAGAGGAGGGCTATGAAGGACTACTGATGCTTAATGTATGTAGAAGCTTTAAGTAATTTGACTGTAAAAGTGTGGAAATGGATATTTAGTATAATCACATAGCTGTGCATTCATCACTTCAATCATCATTAGAGCATTTTTCATTACTTCAAAAATGATAATATAAAAAAAACAGAAACAAGAAATCACAACTATGTGATTATATCAATTACCATTGATTGCACACTTTGGATGAACTGTATGCTTTATCAATATGTATCAATAAAATTGACTTGTTTAAAAAACTATATTGATTATTATCTCTAATGCTCCAGGCACTTTCCAAGAAAATTGGAAGTATAAGCAGAAAACAGCTGTCTGCCCTATGAAATTTATCTTCTAGCATAGGAGAAGACAATAAAACTATCAAGTAAGTGATACAGAGTATTAGAACGTGAAGAGTGCTTTGGATAAAGAGAAAGTGGATAGAGGTAGGAGGATTGATCTATCAGTGACCGAGAGTGGTCTGTGTGGACCTCATCAGGAAAATTACATCTGAGCAAAGTAGTGTATGAGGTAAGGATACTTCATACTAAATATGGTGTTATATGTGTATAATTGTGCAAATCTAATCTTCAATTCATGTGTGTATATTTTGCTGAGACACAGAGTTCCAACTTTGAAAGGCTTTGTAATTTTAATCAACTCCTTTGTGAGACAACTACAAAAAGCTTCAGGAAATTTAAAATACATCTTAAATCACAGCAGGTCTTACGGGGTGATAAGGAATTGCATCACCAGACTCTGAAATCTAGAGAAATGGACTCAGCACTCAAAAATGCTTTACACTAGGAAATTTGACAAGTCAGAACCAACAACTACAAACCTTAGCTACAGATTTCGTTCTTTTGAGGCCAGGGAGCAGATATCAAAGCCTAGGGCAGATCCAGATGAGATGAGTGAATAATGTATCTCATGTGTGCCCTCAAGTTAAGAGGAAATATTAAGTGATAAAGCACATATACTGACTTGACTACCTGGAAATCTAGTATATCACAAGAATCACTTGTCTTTCTATGGTGAAGGACAGAGGGTGCCTCTGGGTGATTTAAATAAGCAAACACATATCTTTTCTGGAGGAAGTGCTTCATCCTAAGTCTTTTTTTATTCACCAATAATTATTCAGATAGAATAAACAACACACAGTGAAAAATAATGACATTGCAAATGGAAACACCAAATATGGGAACAGTGGAAACGACATTCAACAGAAACAGCACCTCAAAGATTTAAGATGTGGGAATTAATGGGCAAGTTATATTCTTGTACTTAAAGAATTAAAGACATAAAAATAAATAAAATTACAAAAACCCAACATTAATAACTAAATAGACAGGTAAAACAACTAAAAAGAATTCCTAAACTAAAAATTTCACCATGCCAGTAGAGTTGCACCATGCATTTCTCTTTGGTGGAAACAGGTTTTTACATGCCATCTCAGAACTAATCTTTGGATCGATCCCAAGTTACAGCACATGCAGAAGAGCCATGTTAGCTGAGAAGCTTCGGTCCCTAATTGGAAGTAATATATCTAATAACCTTGTCAAGTATAGTTCCAGGGACCTTCAAGAGATGTTTCCAGTTATTAGAACTGGGGCACTCAGGAAAGCCTGAAGCTGAAGCCTTTAGCCAGGAATTTATACTTCTTGTTTGATCTTCCAATACAGATGTATTTCACAAATGATTATTTTTTATTATAAGCAATATTGCATGATACCTTCTAAAACTATATGTTTACTAGGGTTTTAGGGAAATAGAGTTAGAGAGTTAACCCTAGGACAAAATTGTCCTTATAGAAGACTAAAGGATTTTGTTAATCCTTAACCCAAAGGAGATGATAAATGTCATCAGGCACCTTAAATGTTATGCCCATTCTATGTAGGATTCTGAAAGAACACAGTACTTTAGGCATCTAGTTATACTATACCATAATCAGAAAATAAGGATACAGGTTGTTGGCATTAGACAGGGTCCACCTATCCCATGTGTCATGTGCAGGTTTTTGTTGAAATTATGAAACATCTCTAGTTTTCATAAGAGATACTTGCATGGTATTCTGGAATCCTCTAATTTATCTTTTGCAAATTTCAAGTCTTTTAGCAAAGCCTTATTAGTAGTAAGCCTAAGCTGAATATATAATTTTAACACAATTATATCTTCTTGATTGATCGTGATTTTTTTTTTTTTAGGACATACTGGGGTTTGACCCAGGACTTATTCATGGGATTCACATTCAACCACTGAGCTACATCCACTATCCAATGAGAGTTGTTTTTTCATGTTTTTATGAGGTACCAGGGATCGAACCTGGGACCTCATACATGGAAAGAAGGCACTCAACCACTTGAGCTACATCTTCTCCTCTTGATGGCTTTTACAGTTGTTTTCTCATGGTTCTATCAAGGTTATCTCACATATTTGCCCTTTTACTTTAAGAAAATTTAATAGCTGGGGGAAGGTGAAACTGAACTCTCAGCCAAAACAATTGAAAACAATAATAATTGATTTTTCACAAAGAATTTTAACACAATTCCCTGAAAACAGACTATACTTTAAAAGAAAGCAATTCTTAGTGGCTATGGCTTCCAAACTGGCTCCTCCATCCCTTCAGCCAGCCCTACTAGAACACCCCATAACTACTTGAACACATTCAAATCCCACAGAGGCATGCCCCAGGTGTACCTATCCCCACATATCCCCCCACCACCCATACCCTGCCCTGGAGATCCTCCCCTGCCACAGTTGTGACACTTCTGTGACCCAAAACCTCCCTCAAAACAAACCCAAATTATATATACTCTATTACATCGGATTTCTGTCCTTCAGCATAATTATTTTGAGATCCATCCCTGTTGTGCATCTCAACAGTTTGTTTCATTTATTGCCTTCAGTGGTATTTCATCATATAACACTTTTTCAATAATCCATTCACATGGTGGGATTTGGAGTTGTTTCCAGTTTTAGGCAATTATGAATAAATTGCTAAACAGTTTTCCAAATTTGCTGTATTGCTTTACATTTCCACATGCAATACTTGAGAGCACTGATTGCTCTAAAACCTTGCCAACATTTCTTATTGTCAGTTGGTTTTTAAAATTTTAGCCATTTTAAGTGGTGCTTATTGTTAACTATTTATAGTTTAAATTTGTATATTCCTGACATCTAATGAAGTTAAGCTTTTATTCCCCCTGTAATTTTAAGCCTTAATTCCCTGTCCCCCACCCCATCCCCTGGTAGCCTATATTCTAGATTCTTCATCTATGAGTTTGCAAAGTTAAACATTTTTCATTGCTTCTAGGCCATTTATATTTCTCCTTTGAATTGTCTGTTCTAATGTTTCAGCTATTTTTTCTCTCATCTATTTTTTAAAATGAGCTATTTTACTTTTTGTTATTTATTTCTAACAATTCTTTATATATTCTATACCAGGGGTTGGAATCATTTTCTTGAAGGAGCCAGAGAGTAAATATTTTAGACTTGTAGACATTCAGTCTCTATTACAACTCTTCTACCCTCTCATTGTAGTACAAACCTGCAGACACAATACGTAAATGAATTGTCAAGGCTAGCATCCAATAAAACTTTGCTTATACCATCAGCCTTGGGCTGTCATCATCCAAACCCTTTACCTGAACTCAAGACCTTTTTCAGATATATGCATTGCAAATATTATTTTCCCTCCTGTGTTAGCCTGTCATTTGAAGAACAAATAATTTTAATTTTTAATAATGACTAATATATCATTTTTAACTTTTATGGTTTGCAGTTCTTGGTTAACAGCTATAAACATTTACCTATCAAATTGTGTTTGCTGCTGCTTGCAGGCCAGCGCCACCTCTCACTTGACACTCAGCCAAAGGGGAAGGGGTAAGTGAAGAGGTCTCTGTACCATGACCGGTATAAAGTAGACTGCTAGCAAATTGATCAGCCATGAAGCACCCAGGAAGCAACTGGCTGCAAAAGCCCCTGCAAGAGTGCACCCTCTACTGGAGGGATGAAAAAACCTCATAGTTACAGGCCTGATACTGAGACACTCTGTGAAGTTAGATGTTATCAGAAGTCCACTGAACTTCTGATTTGCAAATTTCCCTTCCAGTGACTGCTGTGAGAAATTGCTCAGGCCCTCAAAACAGATCTGAGCTTCCATCGCACAGCAATTGGTGCTTTGCAGGAAGCCAGCGAGGCCTATATGGTTGCCTTTTTGAAGACACCAACCTGTGTGCTATCCATGCCAAATGTGAAACAATTAGTCAAAATACATCCAGCCAGCACACCGCATACGTGGAGAATGTGCTTAAGAATCCACTAGGATGGGATACATTTCATTCTCAAAAAAAAAAAAAAAAAAACAATTTTTTTTTTTCTTTTATCCCTGTTATTGGTAGTTCTGAATGTTAGATATTTTTTTCCTCCCATGGGGTCAAAAGGTACCGAAGTATATGATTGTGAATGGAAAAGTAGGAGACAGAAATCAAATATTGGCAGTTTTCTCATTATCATTTTTATGTGAATTTTTAATATAAATGCTGGGACATAAAGCATTAATGCAAGTGAAAATGTTTCAGTGAACAAGTTGCAGCAGTTCAATTTTATAACAATTTTATATGAACCTGTTAATTTTTTTCTAGACAATGTCAGTGTTTGGATTTTTTAAAAAGAAGTAAATTTCTTATTGATACCAACTAAATGTGTTTGTAGCATTTTTACCACACAGAAGAGTCCATCCATTCACTATACTTTTCTAAATGAGTTGTCCAATATGAAAGTACAGGTTTTTAATGTTGTCTGTTTTCTGTGTTCCTGTAAGTTTGCTATTAAAATACATTAAACTACAAACACAATTACCTATCACAAGATGCAAAAATTTTCTGTGTTTATCTATGTAAATTTTATCCATGACTCATTTTGAGTTAGTTTTTGTGTACGGTTTAAAGTAAGCATGTGAATATACAGTTTTTGGTAATATTCTTTGAAAATGTATTCTTTCCCCCATTTAAATGCTTTTAATATTTGTATAAAATTAATTAACCATATTTTTGTGGGTCTATTTTTGGACTGTCTCCTCTGATCCTCTAATCTGTATGTCTCCATACAAATCAGTATGACAGTACACCAATACAATGCTATCTTATTTACTGTAGGTTTATTGTAAGTCTAGAAAGTAGATATTCCAAATACTCCAACTTTGTTCTTCCTTTCTAAAACTATTTTAAGGTCAAGTTAGTATTCAGACTCATATGAATTTTAGAATCAGCTCATCAGTTTCTACAAAAGATCCTACCAGAATTTTGATAGGGATTTCAATGAATCTATAGATCAATTTTTAGAAAATGACATTTAACAATATTGTGTCTTCCAATCATGTACATGCTGTATCTCTCTCCATTTATTTGATCTTTTTATTTTCTTTTTGAAGAGTTCTTTAATTTTCAGCAGAGAAGACTTGCATGGATTTTCACAAAGTTATTCCTAATTATTTAATATTTTTGTCCTCGTGTCAATATTTACTTTTTTTCATTTTTTCAATCATTTCTTCCCATTATCTAAAATCTAAAATGCAGTTCATTTACATATATAAATCATATATCCTGCAAGCTTCCTAAATTAGTTTTAGTGTATTTTTAGAGATCCCTCAGAATTTTCTATGTATACAGTTATGTTACATGCAAACAGAGACATTTTTACTTCTTCTTGTTTGGTTTTTCTGCATTTTACTATTTTTACATGCTGATATAATTTCCTAAGCTGCTCAAACAAATACCATGAAATGGTTTTGGTTAAACAGTGGGGATTTACTCACTCATGGCTTTGAGGCTGGAAAAATGTCCAAATCAAGGCATCATCAGATAATACTTTATACTTGAAAACAGGCATTGTTGTGAGACATTTGTTACAAATTATGAAAGAATATTGTCAGAATCTTATTACTAAGAATAGTCCTAATCTTACATTTGGTGTTTTTTCCCCCATCCCTCCCTATTATTATTTTTTATACATATTTTTATGACAGAAGTTGTAAACTTACAAAACAATCATGCACATGTACAGAATTCCCATACAAATCCCTCTACCAACAAACCACACCGTGGTGAAATATTTGTTACAGATTATGAGATAATATCATTATATTATTAACAGGTCCTTATATTTGGTACACTTTTTCCATGCTTCCCCATTATCAACACAGTACATCTTTGGCATAGATGCATGAATATTACATTATTACTGTTAACCACAGTCCATAGGTCACTCCATTTGTATTTTTCCCATGCTTCTCCATATTCTCACTACCCTGCAATATTGATGTTCATCTGCTCTAGCTCACAAAGGACACTCTTGCATCTGTACCACCCATCAACCACAATTCTCTCCCACTGCTGGATTTACTGTGCTATTCAATCCCTAGATTATTCTCTAGCTTTCTGTCAATTGGAACTTACATCCCTAGACTACCATTTTCAGCCACATTCCCATTTATAAACCAGCTGCTACTCACTATAATGGATGACCATTGACTCTGTACATTTCCACACTTTTACAGTAATGCTAATTAAAACTTCTATATACATTAAACATTAGTAGTTCATCTCAGTCCTCTTATCTCCTTTAAGAATCCACCACCCACAGCCAGGTCTTGAAAATATTTTCCTACATTCTCTTGTAGAAGCTTTATGGTTCTTGCTTTTCTATTTAGGTTTTTGATCCATTTTGAATTAATTTTTGTATAATGTATGAGATATGGGTCCTTTTTCCTTTTTTGACTATGGATATCCAATTCTTTCAGCACCACTTGTTAAATATGCTGTTTGCCCAAGTTGGGTGGGTTTGACAGGGTAGTCAAAAAACACTTGACCATAGATGTGAGGGTCCCTTTCTGAACCATCAGTTTGGTTTCATTGGTCTATGTGTATGTGTTTATGCCACTACCATGTTGTTTTTACCACTGTAGCTAGGTAATATGATTTAAAGCCTGGAAATGAGAGTAGTCCAACTTTGCTTTTCCTTTTAAGACATTTATGGCTATTGAGAACCCTTTACCCTTCCAAATTAATTTTATAATCAAGCTTTCTATTTATTTAAAAAATGATGGTAGAATTTCTATTGGAATTTCATTGAATCTGTACATCAATTTGAGTAGAATTGGCATCTTAATGATATTTACTCTTTCAATACATGAGCATGGAATGTTTTTCTAATTATCTAGATCTCTTTATATATATTTTTAACAATGAGTTGTAGTTTTCGGAAATCAAGTGCTTTGCATCATTGGTTAAGTTTATTCCTGAATATTTGGGTTTTATCTGTCATATTTTATTTTCACCACTCTTTTGACACTTTTAGTTACATTTATTGATATGTTCTTCATTTCTAGACTCTCTTCTAGGTCTCTACCTTCTGTCTTTTCTTTTCAGGCTTTAGCACACCCTTTAGTATTTCCTGCAAATCTGGTCACTTGCATACAAACTCTCTCAGATTCTGTTTATCTGTGAATATTCTAAACTCGCCCTCATTTTTGAAAGACAATCCTGCCTGATATAAGATTCTTGGCTGGAAGCTTCTCTTGCAGTATCTTAAATATATCATACCACTGTCCTCTTGCCTTCAAGGTTTCTGATGAGAAATCGGCACTTAATCTTATTGGGTATCCCTTATATGTTATGCACTGCTTTTCTCTTGCTGCTCTCAGAATTCTTTCTTTGTTTCTGGCATTTGATATTCTGATCAGTATGTGTCCCATAGTTGGTCTATTCGGATTTTTTTGGATGGGAGTACGTTGTGCTTCTTGGACATGGACATCCATGTTCTTCAATAGAGATGAGAATTTTTCTACCATTATTTCTTCAAATATTCCTTCTACCCCTTTTTCTTCTCCTTTTGGGACACACATGACACATATATTTGCTTGTTCTCTTGCTGTCATTTATTTCCCCAAGACCTTTTACAATATTTTCCATACTTTCCTTTATCTGTTCTCTTGTATGTTCACTATCAGAGGCCATTTCTTCAAGCTCATGAATCATTTCTCCTGCCTTCTCAAATCTGCTATTATATGATGCCAGTGTATTTTTAATTTCATTTATTGTGCCATTCATTCCCATAATATCTGCTGTTTTTCAATGTATGCTTTCAAATTCTTCTTTCTGCTCATCCAATATCTTCTTAATATCCTTAATCTGGGGGGCCGGCTTAGCCCAGTGGATAGGGCACCGGTTCACCACATGGGAGGCCCCGGGTTCGGTTCCTGGGGACCTCTCCGAGCAGGCAGACCGCCTTCAGAGGGCAAGCCACCGTGGGCAGGTCAAAAAGGCTGCCACGGGCAGGGCAAAGCCACCACGGTCAGGGGCAAGGCACCCGTGAATGGGGCAGAGCTGGCCACAAGCAGAACAGAGCAGCCTGCAAGCGGGGCAAGCCGTCTGCGCAGTGAGCTGATTCGGCGCGTTGCCGCAATTGGGGAGATAAAGCAGACACAGAAGAACACACATACACACACAAATGAACACAGCAAGAGCAAGCAGAAAGGGGGGGATATGTAACAACAACAACAAAAATCCTTAATCTCCTTAGCCAGCCATCCCACTGAATTTAGTAAGGATAAGCTCCAAATTACCAAGTCCTTGATCTGATTTGCAATCCTGGTTGTCAGGGAAATTCATCTCAAAACTTTATTTTTTTTACCAACTATTATTCAAATACAATGCCATCATGATATAAAATAAAGACCAACATAAAAGGAACCAACCCTGTTGTTCCAGGGGGAACAACAGACCATAGAAACAAAACCACAAAGATTTAAGACATGGGAATTAAAAGACATAGTCTGTAACATTATTATATTTAAATAAATAAGCAGCAAACTTGAAAATGAATCCAAGGCCTGAAAAACCAAAAATAATTACCAAGTATTTAGTAAAAACACCTAAAGAGAATTCCATAACTGAAAAGTGTACCATCCCAGCAGAGTTAAGGTGCTTCTCTTCGTTGGTTACTTGAAAATATATCAACTCTCCTCATATTGATCTAGGCAGTTAATGCAATTTTGCTCAAAATCATTACTTTTGTTTTTATTGGAACTTGACCAGACAACTCTAAAATTATTTTCCCAAAAGGTCTGGAGTGTCTGCAAAAGACTTCTCTCAGATGTCTGTTTGCTATCAAAGCTTACTTAACAAAAGAAAACAGTATGTAGAGAGTGTGGCAATGGCACAAAATAGATGAATAATCCAGTGAAAGAGACTAGAGAAATGAGGAGCAGAACCATACTTTTATAGTTACTCAATTTAGGACAAAGGTGGCACTATATTTTCAAATTATCCTGAAACAATGGAGAAACCATTAAGAAGAAAACATACTGACTCTTACCTCACAGAATATGTAGAAATATTTCTAGGTGAATTACAGTCCTGAATAAAGGTAAAAACATTAAATCTTTAAAGGTGCTCTAGGAAAAAAGCTTATTGACTATAGATAGATAAATACATCTTACATCAAAAATGAAAATACTAATAGATTAATAAAAATAAATCGATTAATATATCTGATTATAGTCAAATGAATAAACTTACTTTACCAAAAGACAAACCTATTATAACCTAAATTGACTTCCAGTCTTATCCATCACATAAGTGATACTTCCATTCACTAATAATGGAATATTATTTAATCATAAAAAGGAATAAAGTTCTGATACTAATATATGCTACATCATGGATGAATCATAAAGAGGTCTTGTTGAGAGAAATCAGCCAGACACAACAGATAAGCACTGCATGACTGTATGAAATAATTTATAAGAAATACCCACAATAAGCAAACTTCATTGAGACAGATAGCAGACTACAGGTTACCAGTGGCCATGGTAGGGGAATGTGTGTGAAGAGTGAGCTATTGTCCAATGTGTGCAGAGTTTCCATTAGAGGTGATGAAAAAGTTAAGGTAATGGGCACTAGTGATAGCACAACATTGTGAATAGAATCAATGCCACTGAATTGTACACTTGAAAGTAAATAAAATGAGAAATTCTGAGTCGTATATATGGTACTACAATAAAAAAGAAAAAGAAAAAAAAATACAGTGAAAAGTAGATCTATCTCCCACCCCAGTTTTCCACCTCTCTTCCCAAGATTTAACTAATGTTACCAGGTTCTTGAGCATCTTTGGAGAGATATTTTAGGTTTAAAAAGTCTCTGATTTTGAGTACTTTCCTCCACATAAATGGTAGCACATGCTACATATAGAAGATAACTCTTCAGGAGACTTACTCCCTAAATATTTTCTGAGTTAGCATACTTTCTCTCCATTGTTATAGCAATTATTCAATCCATTATTGAAGAGTGCAGGTCTTTTTTTAAGTTAATTAAAATTTAAAAAAGATACATAGATTACATAAATGTTACACAAAACTTTTAGGGGTACCCATATGCCCCACTTCCCACACCTCCCAAAACCTCCCACATATACATTTTTCATTAGTGTGGCACATCACCTGCAATAGAAATACACATGTTGGGGCTTTGCCACTAAGCATGGACCATAGTTCACAGTGTAGACTACACTCTCTCCCACACAGTTCTGTATGTTTTATGATGATATAAAATGGCCTATATCTGTCATTGCAATTGCACCCGGGATAATTCCCAAGGTCTGAAAAAGCCCTCGTATTACAACTGCTTTTCCCTCTCCCTGCCCCCAAAGCACCCAGTGGCCACTGGCTCCACATAATCTTGTAATTTCTTCCATTGTGTGAATCACAATAAGTATATAACACTATACCAGTAGGTCCACTCTAATCCATAGCTCTTGCCCCAATCCTCAGGAGTCTGGGATGGTGATGCCAACTCCACCTCCCAGTGAGAGGGGGTTTATATCCCATGGATAAGATGGTTGGGATTATCCTGCCTGCAGCTGCAGACTCTGTGCATTCCCTGGGATAGCCGTTGTCCATCCTCATCTCCCCACTAGGTGTCCTGGGTGAGTCCATTGAGCTGTAGAGTAGGAGTTGCAGCTCCATCGAGCTTTTGGACCCAGCTGGCACATGGACAGACCGTAGACTGTGCTCTCTGGAGCTACACCTAAAACCCTGGCATCAAATATAGGTTTGAATAGAAGAGACAGATGGACCATGTGCAGGGAAGATATATTTCAGTCAGACTCTGTCACTCTCAGGAGCAAGGATTCCAAATTAAGGCCCACTGATAAGGAGTGCAGGTCTTTTTCTTCACAGAACATCCCTCAATTTTGATTGTCTGGCATTTCCTAATGATTAAATTAAAGTTATGCCTTTTTGGCAGTTATGCCAAAGAAAAAATATTGTGTCCTTCTTAGATGCTTCACATAAGGAGGCACCTCATATGATTTATGTTATTGTTGGTGAAGTGAATTTTAACCACTTGGTTAATGTGGAGTTGGCTAAGTTTCTCCATTGAAAACTCACCAATTTTCCTTTTATAATTAAGAAATAATCTGTGGGGAGATGGTTTGAGACAATATATATCTTGTTTTTCATACAAAATTTATTCAAAGGTTTTACAAACACTGATGCTTTTGCCTGAATCAATTCTTACTGTGATAATTACAGAATGATATGTATTAGTTTTATTTTCACTGTCCTAAAGCTCTGCTGAAACTCTAGAGCCAGGCTGGGTCTGAAGAGTTGTGGAGTGCTTCTCAAACCTGTCTCTGCCTCCTGAAGTCTTGCTTACCATTTCCAGGATACTCTGCTTGTAGTCTCAGAGAATGGGTGCATTCCCAGAAAGAGAGAAAGAGAAAGATTTGGAGGTCAAAGTTGAAGGTGTCAAGTACACTGAACTTGTTTCTTTGCCCCTTTATTCTGATTTCAGAGAAATAAAACAGCTGCTAGTGAGGTTGGTGATATTTTGTGTGGCTTCCATGCTTTGAATACTCTCATTTTGGAGATTTTTGTGCTTGGTCTTGTTTTGTTCTAATACCTCACCAGATTCTTTATATCTGAATATTGAATCAAGATCTTTCATTTTGAAACAAAATTTGGGCTCTTGACTCTGGAACCCCATTTTTTTTTTTAGCAAGTTGTTCTCTGAAATCGATCCAAAGGTAAGGGTTGTTCTTAAATGACTTGATGAGAGTGCATAATTGGGAAGAGGTATAGGTAGTATAAGGCCTTCTGGCTACTCAATTTTGAATCTCTCCTGGGTGATCTTGCCTGTGGTCTTGGCTTGATTCTAAGGTTTCCTCAAGTTTTGTTCTTCTCAGGAATGAATGTCTAGCTCTTCCTTTCTGAAACCAAATCTGGATTCTAGACTCTTCAAAGTCAAAAAGTCAACTTCTTTTTTATTTTTTTTTAAAGATTTATTTATTTTATTACATATCTCCTCGTCCCCCCACTGCGGCGATGCGCCGAGACTGGTCACTGCGCAGGCGCGGCTTTCCCCGCTTGTGGGCGGCTTCTGCCTCCATTCACGACCGGTTCTCAGTTTGCAGGTGGCTGGCTGTGCTCCATTCACGGGTGACCTGCCCTGCCCGTGGCAGCTTTTTGCCCTGCCTACGGTGGCTCCGGGCTGCCCATGGCGGCTTGCCATTCTCAAGGAGGTCTGCCCGCTAGGAGAGGTCCCCGGGAACCGAACCCGGGGCCTCCCATGTGGTATGCTGGTGCCCTATCCACTGGGCTATCCAGCCGGCCCCCAAAGTCAACTTCTAAAGCAAATTTTTATTTGGTAGCATAACTCAGCTAATTTTTTGGTTGAAAGTGTCAATGAAGATCTTCAACTCATCTGCCATGAATTTGATCTGACTGCACCTTCATTGTGCAGCTATGATCCTGTTTGAGGAATTATCTGGGTCATTTTGTAAAGGATTCCTGCTGTTCAAACATATGACTAATAATCATTTTGCTTCTCTTTAGACTAAAAATTAAATGAATTCCTGATCCCAAGAAAAACTTGGGATGCAGAAAGGTTGAAATGTTATTGGCTTAAAGGTTCAGAAGATAAGGCTTGGGACTGGAAGAACAGTTGGAAATTTGGTGTGTACCTGAAATCAAGGGAACAGCGGTAAAAACTAATCCACCAAACTGAATAACACTGCCCATTTATTGGCTAACTGCCAAGTCCACAATCATTAGGGGGTCCAGGCTAAAAATGGATCTGGAGCTGAAAGAACTCAACAAGATATCTTCTTCTGGTTACCAAATTGTATAGAGTGTTTAGTTTAAGTACAGGAAAATTAGATGACCAGTATAATATAAAATAAACTGACCAGATACTTAATTCAGTACAATTATTATCTGTAATGTTCAATTTGCAACCAAAAATTACTAGAAATTAAAAGTCAGGAAACTGTAAATTATATTTGGGAAAAATGTTGACCATTTGAAACTGACTCCAGGTATGTGCAACTATTTGCTTTAACAGGAAAATCCTTTAAAGAAACTATTATAAATATGTTCGAAAAATAAAAAGAAAATGTGCTTAAATAAGTAAACAGGAATGTAAATGGATAAATGCGAGCTATGAAAAAGAAAGAAATGAATATTCTACAACTAAAAATAGAATAAATGTAGTGATAAACTTACTAGATGGGTTCATCAGCTGTTTGGAGAAGGGAAGCAGAAAAATATGGCTAACTGTATAATGAGACAATATATATTATACAATATGACTTATGGAAAGAAAACATTATGAAAAAAGCTTTAAAAAGCCTCTGTAACACTATCTTGTTTTCCAACAGACATATAATCAAAGTACCAGATGGAGAAAAAAATGAAAGGCTATAAAAATATTTCAAGAATTGTGTAACATGTCCAAAATCTGGTGAAAATACTAACTTACAAATCCAAAAAGCTGATGAATTCCAATAAAGTTACACACACACATGCATGCATGCACACAAAAAACACATAGTGTCAAGATAGAAGTAAAATTTGAAATCAAAGTTCAAGTGTAAATCTTGAAAGACACAAGGGAAAAAAAACAACACATAATACAGAGAACAATTCTATGTTTAATGACTCATCAGAAAGCATAACAGAGTCCAGAATATATTTTAATGAAATAGTCAAATTTGTAAAAAGAAAAATATTGGTCAGCAATAATTTTAATATATGTAAAACTGTCTCAAAAATAAAGGACTTTTTCAGTTATGCTGATGGCTGCCAATGCAAAATACCAGAAATGGGTTGGCTTTTATAATGGGAATTTATTAGGGTAAAATCTTATTCTTCTGAGGCTGTGAAAATGTCAAAATCAAGGCATTATCAGAGATGCTGTCTCACAAGAGATCAGCACTAGCAGTCCTTCACTCCTACCATATGGCAAGGCAAAATGGTGGCTGGTCTCTGTCTTCTCTTCTAGGCTCACTTTCTCCCCAAGCTCAATTATGGGTAATCAAGCATATAGCTCATCTCTCAGCCTTCTGGACCCTCTCTATCTGCTGCTGGGCTGCAGGTGATCCTGGAGTCCTTTCTCACATGACAGGGTAAAATGGCAGCTCTCTTTCTCTTTGCTCTCCTGCCTTTATACAGAACAGCAGCAAAAGGAGTAGGACCCACTCTTGATCCCTTAATCTATTCAAAGGTCCTTAATTGAAGAAATCTAATCAAAAGGCCCCTTAACTGAATTTAACCATATATTAAAATTATTTACATATAATTAAATTTACATATATTAAAATTATTATCTGCAATGTGGATTCAATAGGCTTACATGCACAGGAATGGGATAGATTAAGAACACAATTTTCTAGGCTCCACAAAAGACTCAAAACAGGACAAGGCCAAAATAAAGATATTTTCAAATAAAACAAATCTAGGAAAAATTTGTTGTCTGTTGACTTGAACTTCAAGAAAATACTAAAGGAAAAGTTTAAGCCATAGGAAAACAATGCCAAGCTATAACTTGGGTGTTCATGAAATATTTAAGAGCACTAAAATAAAAAAATATTTGAATTTAAATATTTTTCTTCTCTGAATTTCTTTTTAAAGACATGATTGTTTTAAACAAATATCCAATAATGTATTTTGGAGTTATAAAGAACACAGTGGTAACATATACATATATATTTTTGTATAGCCAAAATAGCAAAAAGAAAGGGATCCAGAAAATGGAAATATACTATTGCAAGTTTCATATATTATAAATGAGGTAATTAAGTATTAGTGCTAAGGAAATTATGATAAGTTAAAGATGAGTGTTGAAGTATCTAGGGGAATCCTTAAATATATAGTGCAAAGATAGATAACTTAAATGCTATTGGAAAAAAAAAAAGCTAATGAAGGGGGAAAATGGTTTAGATTAGGCAGGCAGAACTCAGTTCTCTCACAAAAACAATGGAGAAAGAGCTGAAAGCTGTCCAAGGGAGCTGATTTGGGCATCAGCAGACCGAGACAGTGATTCACAACTCTCAGGAGGGTGAGGAACAGAGAGACTAAGAACCTGAAGTAACAAAAGGGAATTACCAAACCCATGCATGGCCAGAAAGGGCTTCCCTCCCCCAAATCCAAGATATTAAGCTGGGGGTAAAATCCCTGGCTGACTGCAGCTGACTGAGAGAGGGTAAAGACATCTTCCTCCCTGTCAGATGTTACAAGGGGAAAGGGAGGGAAAGACATGGGGCTTTTCTTCAGTTAATTTGGTCAGCAGAGTCCAGGTTGAATCTCGGCTCTGGCCAGAACAAAACACAAAAAAACACAATTTTGTCTCCCTGAAAAGTTGCACTGATGAACACCATCTGCTGGCTGGTATTGAAATTATATGGACAAAAACTGCTTTTGGTTGTCTCTGTACTCTAACTCCTGGGAGAAAATCTGTGCCCCATTAGTAAGTCCCTGGCTCAATTTTTGATAACTCAAGCTGGGCAATTTAAAGACTTAGAATAAGTTGAAACAAATATCAAAGAGTAGATGTGAAAAACAAAAACAATAAGCAAGAGAGAGAAATTGGCCATCAGAGTAAATTCACCAACATATTCAAATGCCTAGATATCAGCAAAAAATTACATGCCATACTATGAAACAGGAAGAGATGGCCTAGCTAAAGGAATAAACCAAATATACTGAAGATATACAGGATGTAAGACAATTAATCAAAGATAGTCAAACAACTCTCTTAAATCAATTTAAAGAATACAAAGAAAATATGATAAAAGAGGTAAAATATATTAAAAAGACACTGGGTGAGCATAAAGAACAATTTGAAAGTCTGAAAAGAAAAGTTACACACCTTATGGGAATGAATGATAGGTGAAATTAAGGGAAAAAAAAAAACATTAGATGCACCTAAGAGCAGATTTGAATTGCCCAAGACAGAATTAATGATTTTGAGGACAGAACATCTGAACTGGAAAAGACAGGACAACAGAAAGGGAAGAGAATGGAAAAAATGTAACGGAGTCTCAGGGACTTAAACAACAATGCAAAAGATGCAAACATATGCATTATTGGTATCCCAGAAGGAGTAGAGAATGGAAAGGGCAGAAGGAATATTTGAGGAAATAATGACCGAAAACTTCCCAACCTTTATGAAGGATATAAATATTAATATCCAAGAAGGAAAATGCACCTCAAAGAGAATGAATCTGAACAGACCTACCCCGAGATACCTACTATCCAGAATGACAGGTATCAGAGATAAAGAGAGGATTCAGAAAGCAGCTAAAGAAAAGCAATGCATGATATACAGGGATGTTCATGAGCACTAAGTGCCGATCTCTAGTCAGAAACTAGGAGGCAAGAAGGCAGGGGTATGATATATTTAAGGTTCTGAAAGAGACAAAATGCCAGCCAAGAATTCTTTACCTGACAAAACTGTCCTTCAACAATGGGGGTGAGTTTAAAGTCTTCACAGACCAACAAACACTAACAAAGTAGCTACCAAAAGTCCAGAATTACAATAGAAACTAAAGCGAGTACTGCAGCTTAAAAGGATAAAACAAGGGTTTGGAAAACAGTGTAGAAATGAAGACTATTAGGAAGGGTAAATTAAAGGGTAAAAAGACAGGCAATAGTATGATATGACAATAAAAAGCTAAAGAATCAAACGGATGAAGTTTTGTCTTTACAGTAATAACACTGAATATTAATGGCTTGAACTCTCAAATCAAAATACATAGACTGATAATGGGATAAAAAAATATGAGTCATCTATAATCTGCCAAAAAGAGACTCACCTCAGACATAAGGACACAATCAGGTTAAAAGTGATAAGGCTGGAAAAGGACATTCCATGCAAATAGTAACCAAAAAGAACTGGAGTAGCGATATTAATGTTATTACAAAATATATTTCAAATGCAAAACTGTTATAAGGGATGAAATAGGTCATTATATATATTAATAAAAGGGGCAATTCACTAAGAAGAAATAATTATAATAAATATTTATGGCCTAAACTGAGTGTCGCAAGATACATGAGTCACACACTGGCAAAGCTGAAGGGAGAAATAGATGTCTCTACAATAACAGTTGGAGATTTCAATATAGCACTCTAAGTATTAGATTGAACATCTGGACAGAGGATAAAGAAAGAAACAGAGAGCTTGATTAATATGATAAATGAACTAGACCTGACAGACATCTTTAGACCATTGCACCCTCAAACAGCAGGATATATATTCTTTTCTAGGGCTCATGGATCCTTCTCAAAAATTGACAATATGTTGGGTCACAAGACAAGTCTCAATAAATTTACAAAGATTGAAATCATACAAAAGCTAATAGAGGTATTATTAAGCAATAACATAAAGTATTTGAGTAATACAAAAGAAGGCAGGAAAAATGGAAGAGAGAAATGCAATGGCAGACCTAATTACAATCAGAATGATATACTGAGAAAATCCAAATAAGAATCAGCTAAGAAAGCTGCTCTCACTCCATTAGTCAACAGTGTACTACAATTCCTGGGCAAAACAATAAAGCAAATAATATATACGTTTTGTAATAACCCCAAAGAAGAGGCAAAATGGTTGATAATTGCAAATTACATGATAACATGACAAAAAATCCAAAGGAATTGAGACAGCTCAGTATTTGCTGATTATTCAATATATCGCTGTTATATCGAATAAAAAAGATATTGAAAAATTCCAATTAATAATGCAGCAAAACTGTGAGGACATAAAATACATAACTTAGAAAACATGTGTAAGATCTTAATTAAAAACTATAAAGTTACTTTGAAGGACATCAACAAGCAGAGATCTAAGACTTGCTTATTCTAGACATTTTGTTTAAATGGAGTAATACAATATGTGGCCTTTTGTGCCTGGCTTCTTTCACTTAGTATAATGTTTTCTAGATTTATCCATGTTGTAGCATGTATCAGTACTTAATTTTTTATTGATCAATAATATTACATTTAATATATATACCATATTTTATTTACCAATTCATTAGCTGATGAGCATTTAGGCTGTTGCCACTCTTTGGCTGTTATTAATAGTGATGCTATGAACACTCATTGACAGGTTTATGTCTGGATGTATGCTTCCATTTCTCTTGGAAATATAGCCACGAATGAAATTGCTGAGTAATGCCCAACTCTATATTAAATATATTGCTACATAGTCAAACCGTTTTGCAGGGTGGCTGTACCATTTTACACCCCTACCAGCAATGTATGAGAGTTATGATATCTGCACATCTTTGTCAACACTTGTTATAATCTATCTTTTTTATTAAACCATGCTAGTGGATATGAAGTGGTTTTTCTTTTTATTTAGACAAATTTTTTCTCTTCAAATTTTGCTTATTGCAAGTCCATTTGCCTTTCTTTTTGTTTTTCAGACAAATTTAAAATTTTATTCTAAAATATCTGATATTCTATAGTAAAGGCATTAATGGTAGATATAGTGGCACCCATATCATTGGGAAAACTGTATCATTCCCCTTGGAAATTTAAGAGTGTAAATGCCTCCCTTGGAGTGGCATCATTTGACAGATTTTAAATCTTGTCCTTTTGTTGCCAATATGGGACAATTAGTTTTTCTCATTATATATATATATTGGTTATTTTCTGAATTAGCTATTTCATATTTCATTTTTTTCTGATTAAATCTCCTAATTCAGAGGTTTGAGGTTTAAACCCAGGTTTAAAAAGTGAGGTCAAGACATTTTATTTCAATGTAGTAGTCAGGGTTCTCCAGAGAAGCAGATTCAGCAGGATAGACAGACAGATGATAGATAGATAGATAGATAGATGGATAGATAGATACATACATACATACATATATACATAGGTGATAGATAGATAGATAGACAGATAGATTGATAGAAAGATAGATAGATAGACAGATAAAAAGTTTCCAGTCAAAGTGATCCCTTGGAGATTGGGGCTAGGATTTGTAAAGAATTAATCTCTGGGTCATTGTTTTTCCTGATGAGCCTTTTAACATAAACGTATGTAACTATCTCATAGCAACAAAATGAGTAAAATTAAATTCTTTTAATACATACCTCACTCTGATGTTTTATAAAAGTGCAGCTGTACAGTATACAGTGGTAAAATGGAGAAATTGGACATATTTGATACCAATTAAGGGGTAAGATCAACAGAAGTTTGTCTTTGGCAATTGAAATAGGCCTCACATTCAGGACCAGAGTGCAGGCCCAGGCAGCTTTTGGAATTTGACAGGATACTGAGGGAGGGGAGAGAAAAGTCTAAATCAGGGAGTATGTGTGTGTCAGTGGGTAGAGGCTGGCACTTAAAAGGTGACCCGACAGCAGTAAGTGGTGAAGAACACACATTCTACACTCAATCTGGTGTGAATATGTAACCTGAATCTGTTTTTACCAGTTGAGCATCTCTGGACAAGCATATTAAACTCCTAAATCCCAGACCTCTCATCTTCAAAATGAGGATGATAGAAATACCTACCTCATGGTATCAGTGTCAGGATAAAATGAGATAATGTATGTAAAATGTTAAGCATAATGCTTGGGGGAAATCAGGAGTGTGAGATGGAATTTTTTAAAAATTAGTTTAGTTAGATTAGTAAGGGATTTAGACTGAGTCCCACTGGGTTGAAGACACCTGTTTCTACTGTCTTCCACCTACTCACATAAGCCACATACCAGAAAACATCCCTCTGAGGCAAGTTGTAGGAAAAGCAGTCTTACCTGGAAGTCATGCAAACCTCTTTTTATTTCACAGTTCTTTATCTATATAACTTACAATGTATTTATTGTATAATGTTTCCTAGATACATTGTTTCTGGCTTAAATAATTCTGTTATTTAAACTCCTACTTTACCTTTTGTGCAGCCTATATTCCCCAAGGTATCTAATGGGGTGTCTTTCATATATCACTGCAAAATGTTTAAAAAATGAGGATGGATTGAGTGAATGAAACTAAGATTCTTTTCTAAATCTGAAGTTTAGTATCCCTTAAACTAATATATCAAAGTAGCATTAGAACCATTATTTAGCTATGATATAATTTATTACATTATTTTCCCTATAATATTTTAATGAAAGTGCACCAACACCGACAAAGAAAAAACCAAAACTGTTTATAAATAATCTGACTTCTTGGGAATTGACAGAATCGTTAAAGAACACTTGTGCTTGTGTGAACTGAAACCTCAGTATCCACTTGAGAATGTGACAATGAACCATGATGCCTTTGATTTCACATTTGAATCTCAACAGTCTTCAGAGACTTATCACCAAGACAAAAAATAATTAAGTACAGCTATATAATCACAATGACATTGGATTTGTTTCTGAAAGATGAATGAGTTCTTATTCCAAGAGGTAAGATTTTGGCTTTTGTGAATTAATCTGTTGTAACAATTTTTATTTACCATTTCAGAACACTTGACTCTAAAGTTGTCTCTTTATCCACAAGCCATAGTGGGGAAATGGAGCAGAAGAAATCCAGCAATCAGCTCTTAAGCAAGTTTATCTGAGTTACTGTTTTCCATAATGTGAGTCATGTGAGTAAACAGCCATAATCAAGTTACCCAGGATTCCTTGTTTATTGTCCAAAAGATAGAAGCTCATATTGTCTTTCAACACTGTCTAAACTCAGCACTCAACTATAATGTTAATAAATTCCAAACTTTGTGATTCTTGGGGATTTACTGTTAGTAATGATATCTGCAAAAAGCATACTTTGTTTATAGATCTGAATCCTCTAGCTTCCCCGGCAACAAGACATACTGGACAAGGCTCTCACTATAAAGACAAATCTTGGAAGTGGTCAACCCAGCTGCCAGCTGGGTGATCATGGGTGAATTTATTAACTTTTCAGGCTACACTTTATTCAATTGTCATTATTTAAAATAACTTTTTCATTTCACAATACTCCAATTAGAAAACATTTTCATAGTAGAAAATTATTTGAATCATTTGAATAAATTTATTTTAAGTATGTCCTGAATATAAATTATGAACTCCATGTCTATCATTTAATATGCATATAATAAAAATCACCTATTATTCAAATATTCATTACATAGTTCTATATATATATTTTTTAATTTAAAAACACCCAACATTTATTAACACACTATACACACCAAGCAAAATGCCCCTCTTCTCAACTCTTATCTTTCTCTGGTACTTTCTATTCTGTTTATGCCTACAAATTTGCTAATTTTAGACATTTCATATAAGTGAAACCATGCATTATTTATTGTTGAATATTCTGCTTATTTCACTCTGTATAATGCTTCCAAAGTTCATGAATGCTGCAGCATCTTAGATCTTCCTTCCTTTACTTTATCTGTATGCACCATATTTTATTTTGTTTCTTTTTTGTTAAACTCAACACTTCTTTTAATTATGTACTTTCGGCCTCATTTTTTAACTCTAAAGTCACCTTAAATGTATTTTGAAAAAAATAGAAAAAGTAATTGTGATATTATATGAAACAATATTGTAATTTGGTTAAAAACAATTTTTTAAAATATGGATAAACCCATAGATGTAAATATATGCTAATGCTTGAATAACATCTTTATTTACAATTAATTTCCTTATGTGTAGTAAGGAAAATGAAGCCATAAAATTCATAATTTCAATATCTTTTTTTTTTCATCACAGCTTCTTTTTCATACCAGTGACACTGTCTCATGGATTCCCTGGTGGATGGCAACCACACTGCAGTAACAGGATTCATCCTACTGGGCTTAGCAGATGATCCAAAACTTCAGGCCATCCTCTTCGCCCTAATCCTCTGCCTCTACCTGGTGACCATATCAGGCAATCTAAGCACAATCATTCTTATCAGAGTCTCTCCTCAGCTCCATCATCCAATGTATTTATTTTTGAGTCACTTGGCTTTTGCTGACATAGGCTCCTCATCTACTGTCACTCCCAATATGTTTATAAACTTCCTGATGGATAGAAATACAATCTCCAATTTTGGATGTGCCATCCAGCTTGGATCAGCCGTCTTCTTTGGGACAGCTGAGTGCTTCCTTCTGGCCGTTATGGCATATGATCGCTTTGTGGCAATCTGCAACCCATTGCTTTATTCAACCAAAATGTCCACACAGGTCCTTGTCCAGTTACTCTCTGTGGCTTACGTAGGTGGTTTTCTCAATGCTTCCTCATTTACTTTTTCCTTCTTTTCTTTATTTTTCTGTGGACCAAATCGGGTCAATCACTTTTTCTGTGATTTTGCTCCT
>PVKH010003259.1:0-25288 GCA_004027955.1 Chaetophractus vellerosus
AGTTACATTATTTATTTATGCCGAAAAGTGTAAAGTAGCTTGTTCTTGAGAATTTAATAAAGTGCTTTCATATAAGTTCTATTTCATTTTATATTCTGTTATATCCTTCAATCAGGATGAATGTACTCTATATTATCACTGAAAAGGTCTAGCTTTTTACATGTTCAGGATAGAATTCTTAAAGAGATATTCAATATACTGTGCTTCTATTAAAATGTTATATCACCTAAGAGCAGAATGATAAAATGAATTCAGTATTGTCATACTATGATTTTTATAGATATCTCCTCTAGACCGTATCATTGTGAACACCATTATATTACTATTAAATGAGTTGATTCTAAACTGAGTCCCCAATTGCTTTTGACAATCTTAAATTTGTTTATTTTAAATTTTTAATGTTGTTTGCAGACAGACACAGATGCAAATATTTACATGTAAAAAGGTCAAAATCAGCAGAATTCAGTGGATATTTAATTACTATATTTATAAGAAATTCAGCATCTCAGGTTTTATTTGTGGTATTTTGTATGTCTACAGCTTTCAGATGGTAAATACACTGTAAACATTTGTAAAATACTAAAGTATTTATTTCAATTTCCAAATGCTCAAGACAGTATAATATGTATAAATGCAGTACTAAAGACCTAAATGTAAGTACATAAACATAATTTAATATACAGAAAAGGTGGTGAGGAATAAATCTTGATTTATTTATTAAAAGTTCTTGTAAATCCCCAGTCTTGGCACATTAATACCAATTAACTTTTATTTATAAGGCCCCCCACTTTATAAAGGACCCTTTGTCTGTCTGCTTGTTGTCTGCTCATTGTGTCTGCTCATTGTATCTGCTCGTCATCTTTAGGAGACACTGGGAACCGAGCTTAGGACCTCCTATGTGGGAGGCAGGTGCCCAACCGCTTGAGCCACATCCGCTCCCTGCTCATTTTCTCTGCTCACTGCATCAACTTATTGCATCAGCTCATTGCGTCAGCTTGTTGCACCTACTTGTCTTCTTTAGGAGGCATTGGGAACTGAACCCAGGACTTTCCATGAGGGAGGCAGTAGCCCAACTGCTTTAGCCACATCTGCTCCCCCATTTAACTTTTATTCTAAGAAAATTCCAAACTGGTCACAGCCTTAAAAGTTCTAGTCATTTATCTTTTCCCGAGGCATTGGAATTTGATGTAAAGTATTGAACGTTCCAATTTGAGCTAAAACTTGTATCTGAGTCCTCTCTAAGCTTTTAGAACAGAACAGGGGTTTAATTAAAGTTTTATTGGCCACAGCCAAATAATATCAGAACCAAAGTATTTAATCCATTAATTTTCTCCATAGTCTCTACCCAGTAGTGTAAATAGATGTGTGTGTCGCCACACAATTGAATACACACTTTACCAAAAAATAAGCATTTCTTTCCAATTAGATTGCCCCAAAACATATTCTACCAATAGTAGAAAACTGTATACACTAACCTAATAATGTCATCATCTTGCTAATAACACATAACCAATAATGGCTTGATCAAATGATGATGAAATAATCAGAATCTACCACTGAACTAGTATCAAAGAAAGGAGATGAAAGGAAGCAATTAATGACTAACAAAGAGAATATTTTAACCTAAATATGAATGTTTTCTTGACCATAAATCTTCCTGAAGATTTAAGGTCATAAATCCATCCCCACTTACAGATAAGGGACCTTAAATATAAAAGCACCAGTCTTCACCTCCAACAGAATAATACACACACCCACACACAAGCAAATATCTTTTCACAGAAAAGATGAGTGAAAGGATTTAACATATTTCTTTGGCTTGGGGACATTTGGGGAAAAAAGTCACAAGGACGAGGGGTAGCCATTCTCTATGGCTTGGATTACAGTCGTCATATAAGTGACTGATTAAAACTTCTTGATTAGTTATTCAAAAATCCAACTGTCAGTCCACTGTGACATCTTCCTAATCATTCCTAAACTTTTACATTCATCAAATTAATGTATGATCATTTATTTGACAGTGCTTGGAGAAGAATAAATCACTTAATATGATACAATATGGGGAATTTGGTAGGTATTAGCCTTAGATGAAACTGTAAAGGAGATTACTGTCAAATTTGAAGATCCTTGATTTAATGTTAAGAATTTAATTTTATCTGGGAGGTCTTGTAGATTTTCATTCAGAGATTTTTTTTATCACTAGATTGCTATTATTTGAGTATGCTGGAGAAAAGCAAATATAATTATAGTATAAAGAGTTGTTTTTGTTTGCAAAAAAGCTGCTGAAAGCAATATACCAGAAATGGGGATTTATTAGGTGGCAAGCTTAGAATAATGAGGGAGTGAAAGTGTCCAAATTAATGCCTTAAAGACCAGCACATGGAGACATCTGCTGGTCACTCCCTTCTTTTCCAGGTTGCATTGCTTCAGCTTCTTGCTTCTTCTCTCCCGGGTTCCACTGATTTCAGCTTCTGGCTTCCTCTGACTTTCTCTCACTTCCTGTGCTTTCTCTTAGCCTCTGCAACTCGCTCTCTCCCTATTCATCCCATTTATAAAGGACTCTAGTAAGAGGATTAAGACCCACCCTGGGTCACACCCTACTGAACTTATCTAATCAAAAGTAAGGTACCACCTGCAATAGGTTTACACCCACAAGAATGGGTTTGCTCTAAGTATATGATCTTTTCTGGGGTCCATAAAAGCTTCAAACCACTACAAGAGTGGAATAGAAGAGAGAGATTCTAAAGCAAAGACTTTAGGTCAGATATCAAGTGAGAGATGGTGATCTATAGCTTAGGGTGCCAGTAATGGAGGTTTATGTCACACTTTATAGTGTATATTCCATGCATATTCATTGCTTAATTTATGAAGTTGTTTAATCCATAATCATCTAAATTTATTTATTTTTCCTGCCTCTTTTTGTCATTCAGGAAGGAGACAAACAACTTCTAAGGGAAACATCCACACACCAATTGAATTCAGAACGCTATGTGCATACTTTCAAAGATTTATCTAATTTCTCAGGAGTCATAAATGTCACCTATCGCTACCTAGCTGCCACCCCTTTACACAGAAAGCGTAAGTATCCTTACACTTTTACATAAAAAATACATAAAACATTTTGCTCTAAAATATGGCAACTTGTTTCATTTGCATAGCAATAAAAGTTTGAGGGCTTTACTAATATAATAAATTATTTGGGAAAGACTTTAATAGTTCCTTACAAATTGCAATTTCTCACTGACTCAATTCCTTTAATAAAAAATTAAATAAACTGCATAATTTTAATGTGATCTTTTTAAACAGTCTGCCATAAAATAATGCAGAAAGTCTAGGGAAAATTCAATTTATTTAAACATGTAAAAGTTAATTTTCAAAAATAAACATTTCCATTTTGTTAAATTTTCAAACTCTAAAGATTTGGGTTTGCAACTTGCCACCAGCTTTGAATTAATGAAAGTTACTTTGGAAAAAATATGAGTTTTGTTGTTTTTTTGTTTGTTTGTTTGTTTGTTTTGAGCCAAGAAGTAATTTACTACACATTTCATAGGTCTCAGGGCACCATAGATTCTAAAAAATATCATCTAATGCACCAGTAAAAAAGTATAATCATTATCAAATTCAGTTGTAAGTTGCCATCTATCGCAATATGCAACTCTATTTTTAAATGTTTCTGTGTGGAAAATACGAATTTTAGAATAAGTGAAATAAAATGTTAACATAAACAAAATCAAAGACTCCTTAATAGATTGTATGCAAACCACAGAACTTTAGTTCCTTATTTAGAAATGTTTTTGCAAAATGAGTTTGTGGTCACCAGGAAATTGCAACAAGTCAATTTTGGTTTCTTCAGATCTCTCTTCCTTTCCTTCCACCATTTTAAATTTCTCCTACTCTTTGGCTTCCTTCTAATTGCCTAACACTGCCACTATTATTTCATCTCCACCTATTACAGCACCTTTGTTTAAATGTTGCTAATTCTCCCTTTCTTTGCTAAATTTACTAATGTATTGGCATCCAGCAGACTGCTGTATAATAAAGAGGCAATATAACAGAGAATAAGAGCAAGGCTCTGATCTTGTCACCACAACATTACTAGTTGTACTTTACACAACTTACTTTTTCTCGCTATGTCTTAGTTTCCTCATCTGTGAAACAGGAATGGTGATAATAGCAAACCTAACTCAAAAGCCTGTTATGAATATTCCAGTGTATATAATGTGTAAAGTACATAGACTCCTGTCTCTTATGTAAAAGTATCTGTAAGTGTTGGCTATCACTGAGTACTAATGAAGGCTGATGGCTTAAAGTTCAATGGTCCCAGATAATACATTTGTGTTCCGATACAAGTCAAGGTCTTAAGCCCAAATATTTAAACAAAATGTGCAAATCTCAATCTATCTGGCAGAGTACTAAAAGTTATTTTTGAAAGGGTCTTTTTCAGCATCCCACAAATCATATCATATATAAAAACAGTGCTCTTGGTGAATAATAATAATTTCATATTTTCCAAATAGTTCAGGAATTTCGTTTAGTTCTGAGACATGGTGAGAGAAAAAGTTTTAAAAATGAACATATTTCAATCTAAATATTCAACTAACCTTTCTCAGAGAACTGCCATTACTCAGGGTTTTTAAAATTATTATTCCATAGAATTATTTAATTTCTAATTTTAGGTTGTAAGTGTCTGAAGAAAAATTTCTCCTAGAAAAATTACTATAAATGTGTGCCAAACCAAAGTAAATAATTTTGCTCATATCTTGAAAAACTATACCAAATATTTTAAGCAATAATGCCGTTTTTCAAAAATAGCTTCTGATACTGTTTGCTTCATATTTAAGATACTAGATTGGTTTCAGAATAAAATTGTGAAGTCCAATTATGACTTCTGTTGGCACAAGTGATCAAAGAAAAGTAAAAATATGACAAAAATATGGCATTTTCTGGGAAAATTTAAAGTTAATTAAAATAATGTCACCCTTAATTATCTTTTCCATCATTTGAGCACAGTTCATCAACCTTAACTTGTATTTGATTTCCCTTTCTCTTTTGCAAATTTGAGAAAATATTACCTAAACATCTATCTTCTCTAATGGGTATGGACATTAGAACATTAAGCTGCAGAACACTTTAAACCATTTTTTAAAAATCTCAGAAACAAATGTTTACAGTGATAGGTCCCATACATCAATATACTTAAGTTTGCAATGTATCTTCCACAGAAAATATCAACTATGTATAAAGTAGTATAGTCTTTATATATTTGGCGTAATAATTCACAAAATATCCTATACATAATCATTCACTATTTTAACTTAATATAGAAGCAGACCTACATTATTTTTTTATTTTTCAACATTATTCAAAACCTATTTCATTTTTATTGTGTTTTTATTTAGTTTTTAGTTTTCTAATTTCATTTTTAATTTATCTTTCTTCTGAATTGTTTTTCTCAGGGTATCTTACAATTGGACTTTCATCAGTGAAAAGAAAGAAAGGAAACTATTTACTGGAGACAATCAAGTCCATATTTGAGCAGTCCAGCTATGAAGAGCTGAAGGAAATTTCAGTGGTGGTTCATCTAGCAGAATTTAATTCATCCTGGCGTGAGGTCATGGTGCAGGATATAACACAGAAATTTGCCCATCATATTATTGCTGGAAGATTAATGGTTATACATGCTCCTGAGGAATATTACCCAATCCTGGATGGCCTTAAAAGAAATTATAATGATCCAGCAGATAGAGTCAAATTTCGTTCCAAGCAAAATGTAGATTATGCTTTTCTGCTTAATTTTTGTGCCAATACTTCAGACTATTATGTAATGCTTGAAGATGATGTCCGATGTTCAAAAAATTTCTTAACTGCTATCAAGAAAGTTATTACATCCCTAAAAGGAACTTACTGGGTAACTCTTGAGTTCTCTAAACTTGGTTACATTGGAAAACTCTATCATTCTCATGATCTCCCACGTTTGGCACATTTTTTATTAATGTTTTATCAAGAAATGCCTTGTGATTGGCTATTGACTCATTTCCGAGGTTTGCTGGCTCAGAAAAATGTGATACGTTTTAAACCATCTCTCTTTCAGCACATGGGTTATTATTCATCATATAAAGGGACAGAGAACAAGCTGAAGGATGACGATTTTGAAGAGGAGTCTCTCGACATTCCTGATAACCCCCCTGCAAATCTATACACCAATATGAATGTATTTGAAAATTACGTAGCAAGCAAAGCTTATAGTAGTGTTGATGAGTACTTTTGGGGGAAACCTCCTTCACAAGGAGATGTTTTTATGATTGAGTTTGAAAATCCAATTGTAATCAATAAAATTAAAGTGAATACCGGAACAGAAGATCGGCAAAATGACATTTTGCATCATGGAGCACTAGATGTTGGGGAAAAAGTTAAACCCAGAATAATAGGGCAGCCATGTTCTACTTACTTAAGACTAGGGGAATTCCAAAATGGAAACTTTGAAATATCAGAAGTGAATCAAAAAGTTCCATTTGATATTCATTGTATAAGGATATATGTTACCAAAACACAAAAGGAATGGTTGATAATAAGGAGTATTAGCATTTGGACTCCTTAACTTATTAAATCAATACATTCAGTTGTTGAAGCAGGTCTTCCTGTTTCTCTTTTTGCTAATTTCCTCTTTTGCTAACTTTGTCTTTTGGAGGGAAAACAATGGTTGGAATACATTAAAAGAAAAGTTAAGCATCCTGGCAGTTTTGGTTTACATATTGTCAGTATATTTTACTCTAATACACATTTTAATAAATATTTATATTTATTTTAACCTTGAAGTTGAATATCATCCCATAGTTAATGCTATTTTATATATTTTTAATGTTATGTTAGTTCAGAATTTTCAACTGAATTCCAAAAGAGTGAGATGATGGATTTAAAATAGGAAAATTAATTTTGTTGGATAGTGGTTCTTGAACAGTAGTCATCATATAGCTTTTATTAAGTATCTGTGTGAAGACACAGTTGGTTAGAATGATAATTTGCTTTATTTTTCCTTGTAAAAGTAGTTTCCATTGACTTCTGTACATCTACAATGATACCGCCTCATAAAAGTGATGTCTTTGGAATAGAATGTTGAGTGTGGTTGGGCTATAGAAGAAGAGAAAAGACTTAAAACAATCTCTACCCTGATTATTTATATGAAAGGGGCATTGTTCATTGTTTAAAAACATTTAAATGAGCACCTATTGTTAATAAATTTTCTGTAGGAAATTGTCTTTTTCTAGTTTCCCTTTTACAAAAAAAGTAAAGTTGAGCTGAATATTTTCAGGTTACATTGGGTACATGCATTTAATAGAAAAAATTAGAGAAATCTTCTAATTAGTTAATTCTTATAAACATTTACAGTATATTCAAAAAATTTTTGCAATTGATTTTATGTTTTATATTAAAATTCATGTGGTTGAACTCATTGTGAATCATTATACACTTTTTTTTAGTTTAAATGGACGTCTCATCTTGTAGAGAAAAAAGTAAGAACCACAGAAATTAGTTAACATATTTGGCCCAAAGAGTTATTTCATAGAAGAGCCAGAAGGAGAGATCATGTGTTCTGAGATCCTGACAGTGATCTTTCCCACATATCAAGGTGGTTTGCCACATAGGTCATGCTTTCTGTCCTCTGTGTGCGGTATGAGGCTCAGATAATAAGTTATGCTACCTAGAACTAGTTGTTATCATTTGATTATGTTAATAATCCTAAAGTGTCCTAAATGATTCTCTTGCCATATGTGCACCAAATGATAAGCAAGTCTTACTAAATTTACTATAAAAGGCTGAACAGTTGTGCTTACTCCATGTGCCCCTACAATGTTTATAATTTGATTCAGGACACTGTAGTGCAAGCTGAAGAGGTTTTATTTTAATAGCCTGAGTTTGGCTCACCTTTCTATTTCCACTGAAGAATAAAGAGGAAAAGGTATATTATGGAGAGAAATGGAGGCTATCTATGGAGAAACCCAAAACTATGTTTATAAAGATGAATTTGTGTGCTTATTTATATTGATGAAGACTTGGCTCATGATTTTGAGAAGGAATGAGATAGTCTTTCTGCTCTCCCCGCTATCCCAAAACACTGAGTCACTGGGGTTCTACTCTTCAAAAAAGATTAAGAAATATTTTATTCACTTGATTCAAACCCATTAACTTATAAACTCAGATAAAATTAGGAAATCTTATTGTTTTTAATTGCTGCAACTACTATTGTATTTCCTTTGTACCCAGTACCAACAATGTTAAAGAAAACATTTACTTGTTTTTTTGTGGCTAAGCATCAACATTTTGTCATATCTAAGACTTAACAGTCCTAAGAGAAGATGAAACTGCCACCAAACTATTATCCTTACCTTTATTTGTAGAATCCTTGCCAGACACTTAAAAATATTTCATTTCCTTGGTTTGTGTCATACTTTTTTTTAAAATTTATTCTACATCCCCCGCCCCTTCTGCTTGTTCTTGCTGTGTTCATTTTTCTCTGCCTTCCTCTGTGTCTGCTTGTCTCCCCCTGCTGGGTGACGCACCGAGTCAGCTCACGGGCCTGCCTGCTCGCTGGGGCTGGCCTTTTCCCGCCGGGGCTGGCCTTTGCTGGGGCGGCTGGCCTTGGCCCCGCCCACGTTGGCTTGCCTTCTGGAGGCAGTCTGCTCATTCGAGGAGGCCCCGGGCCCGAACCTGGGGTCTCCCATGTGGTAAACCGGCGCCCTACCAACTGGGCTACAGCCAGCCCCCCATACTTTTTTTTATTAACTAATTGTATAGCATGCTAGATATGTCTCAGAAATTGCAAATAACATTTTTTCTGCCCTTTCAATGATAAAAGGTACACAACTGTCTTCCAAGGACATAGAATACCAAGACCTCCTTAGACTCCATGAAGTGAAATTTAAAGTTTTACATATTCTTCTGGATTTACATTTCCAAAGATCAGCCATGGAATCTTATCAGCTCCTGGAAAATGCTTCAAGAATGATTTCTGAGGGTAACAGTGATGTTGGATGTATGCTAAAGAACTATAAATGCAAATGTGCTCCAGAGGGGTCACATTTCTTCTTAAATTTTATCATTTCATTATTGAAACTGGATTTGAACAAGCTGGTTAATCATCTTGGTTTGTCTCTGTATGCTTTACGGGATGACACTTGGTCAACTTTCTAAGAAAAAGACCTTGACAATGAAAACTTCTTAATTAGGAGACAAAAGAGAGACATAACCACTCCTTTTCATAGAGAAAATCTGACCAAATTTTACATGGCTCAATCTCATATTGCCTATATTTGAAAATTCTATCTTGGGCTACAATAACCTGACCTCAGAGGCATAGAGCCAAGGATAGTATTAGGTTAAATATACTCAGTCTGTTATTAAGAATTATGGGATTTTCTTTGTGGTAAATTACTTTGTTGTACAATATTTCCTTTAAAATATTCACTCAAAAGGACTGGAATAATATATAAATAGTTCAGCTATCATTTAATGGCTAGGGAAAAAATTACGCTGACAAGTTTCAAGCACAAAAAATGCTATACACCTTAAAAAATGTCTCAGATTTATATAATATAAACTGATTTAAAAACTTTACATTTATAATTCTCCTTAACAAAGTGACCCTAAGCATTTATGGACATCAAAGAAAAGTGTGTAATAAAACTATAATAAACTATCAAAATAGTACAGTTTTAGAAAATACACATTTTATCAGCACTAACAGGTGTGCATATGAAAAACATAAAAAGTGTTCATGGAAGCACTTTTACTTAATGAAAAACAATAACCTTGCACAATTTATAAAGTATATATTTTCCAAGTATTGAAAAATAATTTGGAAACTAATGTGTCTTTTAGAACGATTACTCTCATGTAGCTACACTTATGAGATTGGGACAGTACATCTCTTACTAACTCAGCCTTCTTTGGGAATTTTTTATAATGCCATCAGAGAAAGTCTGCATTGTATCATAAATTAAACAATACGGCATATACAAATTGTAGTATGTGGTGTGGAAAGGAAAATATTACATTTAATAGTTGTCCACATGGGATACATCACTCAATATATGTCAATTTGTCGACATTTCTTTAGAATATGGCATCTAGGATTAGAATTGAAAACACTACTCTTGATGCCCCATAACAGTTGAAGAACAGAGTGTAATTCTTTTTTGTGCAATTATAGCTATTAATTCAGTCTAAGATTATATTTTTATCACCATACTGTGACAGAGTTTACACTCAACTTAAACATTATGATAGTCATTACATGTTCTACTGAATGATTTACCATTCTGTCCATGTGCAATTGATTTTTTGAGGGTTACTTATAAGACTTACTATTAATCTCATGGGAATTTCATCCTGTTTCTTTTGATCCATGATTCCAGACTTTCTGATTCTTGATCTATCAACCAGTATTTTAATATGGCTTCCCAGCTTTATGTTTTCACAGATTTGATATGTATGCCTTTTGTCTTCATAGGCAATACAATGAAAGTCACGTAGACCTGAATTTGAAACCCAGTTCTGCAATTACTGTACTCCTGATATGAGAAGTTATTTAACCTCTTTGAAGCTCAGTTCCCTCATTTGTGAAATAGAAGTAATTTTACCTTGCAGGCTGTTAAGATTTGAAAATGAGATAACATAAACTAAGCACTCAAAAAAATGTGTTTCTCCCTTTACTCATGCCATGCATATGTAAAAGGATATGGCCCTGCAAAACACTACCAGAAGGCTTCACCCTGATTAATAACAATCATATAATTCACTGCCTATTAGAAATATCATCCAGCCCAAGTGTTCATATTTTTTTCCAAAAGAATGTCATGTAGAATTATGTAAGCAGCATCCTAAAATCAATATACATTATGTTCCTGGAATTCTAATCTACTAAAATTTGTTCTTACAATAGTGTAATATCTTAAATAATGATTCCATCATAAATATTAACGATCATTTATTTTTTAGGAAATTTAAATCCATTTACTTTTAAAAAAATAAAGTAAAAGAAAGGCTTTTTCTAATTTCTAAACTTTTGCTCAGAATCTACATTAAGCTCACAGAGCTTCAGTTTTCAAAATCTTATTATGGTGTGTGAAAATGTTAACTTCCTGTTCTCTGTTATCTTTTCTATTACTGGCAAAAAATTCTAGATTCCATATTATCATTGCACGGGTCTATAAATTACCTGGGCCGTGATGTACAAACTTGAAAACAGGCATTTTATCTCCTTGACTGCTTTCATTTCAAATGTTTTAATTTCCATTGCTTTGAATTTCTTCCCTTTCAGTTTGGGATTTAATCTTGTTAAGAAAATAAGGCAATAACAAAATACAATTTGATTAGTTCTTTGTTTTTTGATTGTTTCATTTTAACATTATTCTCACAATACACAAGCAGAGAAAATTTATCATCGTATTTTTTCATTTTTATCGTGCCCCCGAGTAATTGCATAGAGAGGATAAGAGGGAAGGCGAAAGAAAGATGGAAGGAAAGAAGGAAGGAGGGAGGGAGGGAGGGAAGGAGGAATAATAAAAGGGAAAGAAAAAACAGGGAAAGAAAGAAAGAATGGGTAGGTAGTTGTGTGTGGGTTTGTGTATCGTTAGCATTAATTTTTTAAAAACTTTTAATTGTAGTAGCATATATAAGATTCAAACTTTCCCATTAACCACTTTCAAGTGTACAGTTCAGTGATATTAATTACATTGACAATATTATGCTGTCATAACCAACATCCATTACCCAGATTTTGCATCACCTCAAACAATCTCTACACCCATTAAGCTATAACATCCCCTTCCCCTCACCCCCTCCCCCCACAGCCCCTGGTAACCTGTAATCTACTGTATTTATAAATTTGCATGTTCTAGGTATTTAATATAAGCAAGATTATACAATAACTACCCTTTTTGTCTGGCTTATTTCGCTCAATATGACATCTCAAAATTCAACCACGCTATAAATTGTACCAGAACTTTATTCATTTTATGGCTGAATAATATTCCATTGGGCATATATATCACATTTTGTTTATCCATTGATCTCTTGATGGACACTTGAGTTGCTTCCACCTTTTGACTTAGCATTAATTTTTTTTTTGACTTAGCATTAATTTTAACCTCCACCTATTCTTGGCTTTAGCTTTCCTGACACTGTACTCCTGGTTAGTTATTTCCTTCTGAACTTACTTTTGATTACATGTTCTCACTTTCATAATTTATACATGACATCCTCTGAAAATCATAGTTCATTAGAGATTTTTGTGCAATCATGTAGAGCCTTTAAATACTTTAAAATTTCATTTATTAGAATATCCAATCTCTCTCAACAGGGGACTTGCCTTTTAGAATTTCAAGTGTATAGTTACTTTATTAGAACTCCTTGACATTTGAAGGTACAAATGTGATTTTTCAAAACATTCTCTTCCTAATCTATGAAGATGTTTACAAGAGCCTCCTTTCCCAAAATTCTAGCCCCTTCCTCCTCACCAGCTTGTTGATCATGCTTATTCTCTGTAAGACCAAAGTAGAACTCATGTCATTAATTCAAAAATCTACTAATATGCTCTATGTTCTATTTTGTTCTATTTTGTTCTATTTTGTTCTATTTTGAACATTGAAATTGAAATATAGATTTAATCCCATTATCTAACTGGATTTGACCATCTATTCTGAAAAACAGACATAATTAAGGCTAAGATACCTTTTGATTTTAAATATTGTTTCAGCTTCCCATTTTATTCTGTTTAGATACACTCATAACGTTTACCCCAAAGCTAAATTCATTATGTAAGGAAATGATATATAAATTTTGTATGCTCTGTCATATTAAGAATATAGCATGTTCAAATTTTCCTATCTTGTTGGAGGAAAAACAGCTTCCATCTCCGTAATACAGCTGAGACAAAAATATAGTGGTAAGATTCTCATGGCTTTTTTCTATTAAATGAACATATCCATAAGGCATACTCTCATTAAATATAATATTCAGGATGTTATCACTTTATTTAATGGTTGGTTAAGGCTGAACAATGACAGTGAATAAACAATATTCAGAAACTTAATCTATAATTGCAATATGCTGTGTGTCACTGCAGCTTCAACCATAATAACTAACATAAATAACCTATAATCTTTCTGCCTAACTGTGGATAAATTTAAAGTTTTTATGTTAAAAATATCAAAAAATAATACATAAATAAGTGAAGAAATGAGAGCTGTTGGCATTCATAATTGAATGCTACCTATTGCAAATATTTAAAATATTGGTAGGGAATTTTCCTTCTCTTCATCATCAATCATCACGGAAGTATAGCCAACACTGCACAGAGGTACAGGGTAATCCTATTTTCAATCACCCAGGTTTAAACTCAGTATTTCAAACCAAACATTTAAAATGTATTTCTGTTTTAACTTCAACTGAGTTCATCTTCTTATTAATCCTTGCTTGAATTATATTGCATAATTATTATTTCTCTACAGTATGCCCCCAAATATATGAAAATCCTTTAAAAGGATCACATCTTTCTTTTCCCCATCAAATAGTCCATGTTTTGTTTAACTAAGTTAAGCATTTTTACATCTTCAAATAATCCTGAGAGTTTCCTACTTTTTATATTCATTTTTTGCCATACTTAAACACAGTTTTTTTTTCACTTTACATTGTCAATGAGTGAGAATAAGATTCCAAAAGTTAATATTATTTCAGTTCCTTTATTGTTGTCCATCTTTTAAGGTAATCTGGCTTTGGCTATAGTTTATACCTGTGATCATACACAGGTGTAGTTTTAATCATTATGCAGGGCTATCGCTAGTTAGCAAGAGTTACTCACCACTATTAGAAAATAAACTCAATAATGTAAATTGTATCCTGCACTTCCAGAATGAGTATTGTTGAAAAGTATTGAAGGTCAACATCTCTCTTTTTATATCACATTTGATCTGTTCTTGAATTATAATTCCTTACCTAAAAATAATTACACTTTATGTATGAGAAGGAGTAAACAACTTATAAGTCATTTGTTTGATTTAAGGCAGTTAATTTCAAAAGAACAAGTGGACCTCTGAACATTTAATGAATACACAGTTTTTCCCAAGTTCACACTTTCCCCTAAATGGAAATACCAATAAACTTAACTTCGTATAGAGTTACAATAAATAAGCTTACCAACTTGACTTAAATCTTCAAATTAAATCTTCAGATTCAATTTTTTAATCCTGTTAATGTAATTATAACTTCCATTCTCAACATCTCACAATTATTAAAACGTATGTATCCAGGCACAGAAATTTTGTTTATTGCTTATGTTATTCTTTACCCACCATAATTTGTTAATCAGTCATGACCATATTAATGTCTATAAAAATAACTTAGGAGAAACAATTATTTTCAGACCAACATTTGGAAAATGTGCACTTAATATTCAAGAAGATTCCCAAGACTTTATTCCCAAGTATGTATTTGGGGATATGTTCAATATTGAATCCAGAAACAGAAATATAAAAATATATATTTTCACTCTTGCTTTATACTAATTTACTATCTCTAGACTTAAATGCAGTCAAAGTAGTCAAGAAACAGCCCTCAAAATATTTCCAACAACCCATCAGTAATTGAACTCTGACCATTGGTGAGGTACTCTTAAAATATTGTGGTGAGGAGAGCTTTTTGAGCAACTAGGGAATATAAAATAACAAGTGAAATGTTACATACTTGAGCTTTATTTCATGAATTTTCCAACAAATTACCAAGGCACATCCTTTCAGTGTCTATGTACATGCAAAATTTTATTAAAACAAGTCAAAATTTGATTCTATGCCAGCGTCAAAAGACAATTTTGGTGCGTTTTTACACTTCACCAAATCAGTCAGACTTACTCTTAGTGAAGAAACAATATCTGTTAGAATTCCAGATTGAACCTGAAGCTCTATTTTCATTGCCATTTTACTAAATGAATAAATTTTTCTTTCATGGGATCATCAACAAAATGTCTGAATTGTTTTGGGTAATAATGCATCTGAGTCATGTATTCCTTATAAAACTAATTTTAAAAATGCAAGTGCCTTTCCTGTTAACACAACCTGACCTGATCATCTTTTAAAACCAACACATATTTGGTAATTTTTTTCCTAAACCTCTCAACTGGCCAAACTAATTTTAATGTAGATAAAGCAACACATTATCAATCAGCTTATCACCCAAATAAATAGGTGCTTAATAAAGGTTGATCCAATGCACTTTTAAAAATAGTTATCTTAAATACCATTCATAAAGTGTCACCTTAAATACATTGAGTATTTTATCAGAAGAAAGTGACATTTGGTGAATTATTTTGAAAGTACTTATTTTATTCTTATTTCTATTATATTACTAAGAATGTAAATTTTATTATGAAGAATTATATTTACTATAAAATTTTCACCATTTTTGTGATTTTCATGACGAAATTTAATAACAATTGTAATGAAATTTACACATTTCTCTCAAAATTTAAGAATTTGCAAGAAACAATTTTACTTAACACAAACAACAAACCCATGCCACTGCTTCATCTTATTTTAATCTTATAATTTATGCCACTAATTTTTTTTAGTCACTCATGTTTTTGGAATTATGGAGATAGACATTGTGTAGACACAAAAACACAGTTTTTAATATGTAAGAAAGCCAGCTTTACCTAATGCGTCAACATCCTTGCTACTTTCTTGGACTTGCCAAATATAATACAAAACATTAACCAGTTTCATTTAAATTGCTTAAAATGTTCACTTGATTTCAATGGATTGTAAAAGCACTGGGAATTTAAAATAGTTTAAGCATAGTAAATTCAACTAGCACCTAAGCAATTTTCTTCATTGTATATTAAGAGCAAGGAATTTATTAAAATGAGTACCCATAAGGAAGATGGATATTTCCATACAGACTTAAAAATAGCAAGAAATACAAGGTAGTGCTATAACTAGATTATACTGTATAAGTATTCATAGGTTTTAAAGGAAGATTTTTAAGTAATGTAGCTGCATTCATAATCACTTCAACAGCTTTCAATGACTTGACTGACAACTCTAACAATTTAAGTTACATTTCCAGATCACAAGGAAAAACCTAATTTTATTGGTTTTGTAAAATAGTCAAGTTGATTTTTTAATAAAATTGATGAAATGTACTAGTGAATTTACCAGATGATTCAGAATTTAACAGATGATGCATTCCTTAATGAAACTGCCATTGGAGGGAAATAAAAATATAGTCAGATGTTTGGCATTATGTACACAAAACTACAAGCACAATAAATAATAGGTTCTGGGCACCCAATTATAAGACATTGTGTAAAGAGTTTATCATGTTCATTGTCTTATTTAATAGGTGTAACAATCCTATGAGGGAAGAAATATTACTAAGTTTAAATATTATATGAGGAAATTGAGTTTTAGTAACTTATTCAATGTCACATAGCTAATAAGTAGCAGTGCAGGGATTCAGCCTCAGATCTGTGTAATTCAAAAGTCTATGCTCCTACCCACCATTGTACAGCAACCCCTCATTATGGTAAGAGTTAGCTGAAAATGTGTGCAACTATGAAATGATCATCTAGAAATCATGATTAGATAAAAATAATATAAAACATTGAAAAACTAAGTTAGATAATTAAGTCATTTTATGTGAAATGTCTTTCAAATTTTTTAACTTGAACATCTGAGACCCTTTCTTCTACAATTTATTTTACTGACCTCAACTAAAGCCTAATTTTTCCTTAATTTTAGTTACTAAAGCAAAACAAACAAAAATCCCTTATGAACTCTGTGTACATTAAAGGATTCCAAGAATTGCAAATTTGAATTAATCCATATGATGGTCTTTCCTAACACTAGCACCAAATCTGTCAAATTGATAGTATGTCAACGCACATGCAACATTTTTGTTTGTTTCAGTGATTTTTAGATTTTTCAGCTAATCTTTTGAAGAAGCTAGAAAACATTAATATTTGTTGAGTGTTTAACATGTACTGGATATTCTTCTAGTGGGTACTTCCATTTCCCATTAAAATTATGGTTAGCACTAGGCAACTTCTTTGTTCTATTGTAAACAGTACCCGAAATGGCAGATATTAAGCTTGAAATTTATGGATTTTATATAATTAAAAACTATATACTGAGTTTTTATATTTATTTGATAGTCTCAATATAACAAATCTTATCTACATTTTCCATTGCTTAATATAAAATAAGTAGCTTTTTTTCCTAATGCCAAGTAAAACTTGCCTTTGCAGATGCTGTTTAAATTCAAGGATTTATAGTTGAATGAATGCCCTTGCTTGATAGATTACAGAACTGAAATTCCAAAGTTTATCAAATTTGTTCAAGGTTTTATTGTCTATTAATTATCAAAGAGAGAAACACAAATCAATTTCATCCCTTCAGGACCTAATATTCTTTCCAGCATTCAGCAAGTTTGCAAATTAAAAAAAAAAATTAAGCATTCAAAGGCCCAAGTTAAAAATATATGTATCTTTTGTATATATAGTTAGGATGCACAGTAGAATGAAACAGATACGGTGTGATAGTTTCACTAAAAGATAACAAAAAGGCTACCTTGGTTACATAGCCATATATTCTTACGCAACCCAGAAGATTAAAACTAGGTAGATGATGACGATGATGATGATGAGATAGAGAACTAAGGAGAGAAAGCGCATGCATATCTGTTTTAGAAAAAGAAACTTGCGTCCTTCATCCACAGCTTAGCAAAATTAAGACAAAAAATGAGAATGTGGTCAAACTAAATACCATAAATATGAGTGAATAGTAAGAAACTGGTCCTCAAATTAATGATTAATTAAGAAGATATCTTTTTTTCTATATCTTGATGTGATTATTCAGATTTTTAGTAATGCAAATATTAATCCCTTATATATTGTTTTTATACCATTACAGGTAATATAACCATAATACAAAATTTCTGGATAATAGAAAAAAAAATCACTAATACTCTGAACTATTTAATATTACCTTTTTATAAATTTTCTCAGTGTCATTTATTTGCTAACTATTTAGTGAATACCCTCTGTATTCTTTCCTTTTTACCACAACATATCATTTTAGTCTTATGCACTATTTATTAAATAGAGATGTGCTATAAAATCCTGTTCTATTTTAAAATGCTGGAATAATTCAAACAAGTGAAAAAATATCAATTTGATGATTTGAAACTATAGATTTGACATGATCCATAGGTCAATCAATTGGACAGAAATTTTCCATATTAAATAAATACATGCCATTACTTAAACCACATTTCAAAATTCTAATGGCTCAGAATATGGAAAATTTTCTGCTCGAACTCTCAGTTTCATTCTTTTCCAGGCAGTTCAGAGTGTTCTTTTTTCCAAGTTCATGATCTTCATAACAGTAATAAAACAACTAAAAAGGTTTAAAGTAATAAATTTATAAATACTGCTCTCTCAACATTCAATTCTCTCTTTAATTGAAAATAAAATATGTCTACAGAGAGTAACGCACATTCCATGAGCTTCCCCCTGAAGGATTCTTAACTTCCACATTTGACAGAGAAAAAAAGGCCCCAAGGTCTTGGTAAAAATCCAAGAGAAATCAATGGTAGTTTACATTTCCTCAAGGCCTTTCTAGAGCTGCACTATCTTACCTGAAAAAAGTCATGTTAATATTAGGAATTTCATATTGCATTTCACAGATGCAATATCTATTTTGGGATGGAAGACTTTTAACCTCATGTAGGTGGGCCACTAATTCTACTTATCCATATGGCAGACTAAAGGAAAAAATAAATGCTGCTGATAATCGTTTCTTTTTTAACCATAGAAGTGTCAGAGAAGAGAGTAAATTAAACCCTAAAAGCCAACCTACAATTTTGAGGAAAAGTATTTTTAGTTTTCACAGAAGCAGCAGTTTTTCTGACCCATGTATCAGATAAGAGTTTATTACCTTCCATTAATAGGGAATCTTACTTTTATCTGTAAATATGATAGATTTTCTGTAGTCCAGTAAATTTCTTTATCTGGAGTCTCTTTGCTTAAAGTAGTTTATTAAAGATGACTGTCTAGACCTAGAGATATTGCTTAATATCCTGAAATGGAATATACTATAGGCTCATCTTGACAAATAAAAAAAATTCTAAAATTCCCTCCAAAACCAGCATTCTATGATTCTATGGTTAACATGACAATTGAATCTTTATAAAACTACAGAGAAAAATATATATATATTTATTTCACAGTTTCACAAAATAAAATATTTTAGAGTAAAATTAATTTTGAAATCTGCAAAATTCTACAAGAAATTTTGTCAAAGGCAGAATCAATGAGTAGGGTTCTACCATTTAATATCTATTTGTGGTCTCATTGTAATAACAAATTAATTATTGGAGTTTTATGATCTTTTCACAATTTTTAATATTTTGACAAATATTGAAGTTGCTTTTCTGTCTCTTGCAATATCAGTAATTCTTTTATTTTACTTTAACTTTTTCCATAGTTCTGATTTCTAAGTTACATTTTGCTAAATCATAAACTTAGTTATAATCTGACAACTAGACAAAACACTGGCACTTTGGGAGTGTTACTATGGGGCTATTGTTATGGATATTTGTTACCTAATGTAATCTTTGTTCAATTTTTTTTCTTGGTATTGCCAAGCTTTAAATCTTTTCTGTACTCCTTGTATATTTTAAACAAATTCACTCCCAAACTTTCCACATTCTCCTATTTTATCATTTTGTTGATTTCATGCTGTGATTTTATATACATTTTCTTTTCCAATTCTCTCAACATCACTTACACATTAAAGCAAAGCTTAATCTGCCACCTAGATGAGCATGATCTGAGTTACATCATCTATGCCATTAAACAACTTTGGGTCCTGGTAAGAGACACTCAAATCTCTTAGATGGACATTGTTTCGTGGATAACTATATTCTGGGGCAAGTCAGGGACTGATAGCCCATAATATCATGGTCTCTCAGCCAACAAATATTTGTTGAGAATCAAATCCAAAGCTATTTAATTTAATGTCTGTTACCAAGGTAGACCCAAGCATAAGTTTTAGTAGATCCAGGCATTTCCTGAACCTATAAGCATATTTAATGTATGTGTGTGTACATGTGTGTAAGATTTTTGGGGTTGAATGCCTGTGACTTTCATCACATTATCAAAAAGCTGCAAGATACAAAATGGTTAGGAGCTATGTACCAATCATGTTACAAGATTTATTCCAAAGGCAAAAGCCATGGGAAAAAAATCTGTATTTGTAAAATAATTATGAGCAATAAAAAAACTCAAAAGGGTAAATAAATCAAGACAATTACCATTCTTCCAATTGGACGCACCCAAAATAATGATATTAGTAAAAGTTGTTTATAGTCCAGTAAGCAAACATATTTTCCCAATGGGCAAAACAAAATAAACATTATTTTACTGTATAGACATCTGTTCTAAAAAAAGGTTTTAAGTACATGAATTGCTTTCTTAGAACACAGTTGGTGCTATTGAAAATGAGGCATTGTTTTAATTCTAGTAAAAACTTTGTTTTTATGTAATGTTTCCTTAGAACTAGTTAAGGAAATTGAGTTTAATTAATAAATGAATACCCTACAACATTATATATAGCATTTACTTTTTCATTAATAGCTAAATATTTACCAATTTGATTTTATTAGTCAATAAATTGTAAAATAGTCTAACTGTTTTTCAGTGAATTAAACAAAAATTAAAATCTTTGTGGTGAATTATTTCATTTATGTGAGGAAACAAAATATCTTGGGATTGACATAATAATATTTTATTTTTATCCTATGTAAAATGTAGTTTATGGTACAGATATATGGATAATCTTACAAGTACAACTTAATGTCTATCCCAAATTGAATATTTTTACATAATCTATTATTCTTTCACTCTTCCTTCATTCAGTCATTTAATGTTGTCATTAATCATTTGGCAAACATGAATAGGGTAACCTTTTCTAAGGCAATAAGCAAACAAAGATATTTAATGCATAATTCTTAACCTTGAGATGCATACAGGCTAGTAGGTGGAAAAAATGTTTACAACAAATGTGGCAATAGTCATAGGAACCCAAATGGAGGACATTTACTCTTCCAGAAAAATGAATGAAAACCTTTAGAAATAGTGATATTCAGCTAAACTCAAATGATAAGATACCAATATTTTTATCAGAAACAGTAAAGGGGAAGGGATTGTCCAGGCAAAGGGGTAACATGTTTAAAAGGAGCAATTAAAGAATGTGGTAGGATGGTATATGGGAATCCTGTATTTTATGCATGATTGTTCTGTAAACCCACAACTTCTTCAATTTTAAAAAAATGTGGTAGAGTAAAGGAAAAAGCAATTCGTTTGGTGTTTGTTCATTTTGTAATGGGCATGTAGGAAGTCTAAGGAAGTAATAGGCATTGGTGGTAGAAAAAGAAATTAAGGTCAGATTGTGAAGCACCTTGCATATTGTGCTGAGGACTTCTTTTTCATTTTATCGATAATGGAAAAACAGTGCAAGTTTTAAAGCATGGAATGAGTGTGATCACATTTGTATTTTTAAAAGATCACAGTGGAAGCAATGTTAAATTTGGCTTGGAAAATTCAAATCAAAGAATGAAGAAAAATTAAATTATTAAGAAACTTTTACTTTGCTTCTGATTAGAGATCATGACGATCTGCAGGAAAGTAAAAGTAGTGGAGATAGAGGGGCAGAAATAGAACCCAGAAATATTTTCCCAAGTAATTTTGCACGTTTTAGTGAGTTTGTTAGAGGGAGAAGATGAATAGTGATGAGGGAGACAGAAGAGTATTGGAAGGACCTTTAGTTTTGCAAAGCCCTTATACTACAAATGTGTTTGTCTTAGTTTGCCAAAGGCTGCCAATACAAAGTAATGGAAATGGGTTGGCTTTTATAATGGGAAATTTATTAGGGTAAAAGCTTACTGTTCTGATGCCATGAAATGTCCAAATTAAGGCACCATCAGAGATGCTTTCTCACCAAAGCAGGCTGGCATCCTGCCACGTGGCAATCAGGCATATAGCAGGCATCTTCTCCTTAACCTTCAGCTACTCCCCAGGCCCAGCCCCTCAGGACCTAATTCCATGCCTCTGTGCTGGTTCCAGACCCCTGCACCTCTCTCAGACTCTCAGGGCTTTTCTGTTTTGCTGCAATCTTCTTTCTCAGGTGGCAGGATCGATATGGCAACTTCCTTCCTCTCTATCTCTGTGTGTGTGTGTGTGTGTCTCCACTTATATCAGACCCAGCAAGAGGGCAAAGGCTCAACCTGGCTCACTCCTCACTGACGTAGTCCAATCAAAAACCCTAAAGGGATCTTATCAAGTAAGCCAACCAAAGCCCCCTTAACTGAATTTAATGCAATCAATGAGACGCCCCTCTCCCACAGAGGAATGGATTCGTTTAAGAACATAATCTTTTCTAAGATTCACAAAATTCAATCTCATAGTGCTTAACGCCTTAATAATTTCTACCTCCACCTTGCTTGGCTTACCTATTATATTCTAAAAGCAACATTTCTGCCACATTGTTTAGAATGATTCTTTGGGAGAAGTCTACCTATGCTGCCTTAGGTCATTTCTTCCATAATATGTACAGTGCAACAGATTGGGTTAGCATTATTACATTAATGTTGGTAGACTGGCTGAATTCCAGTACTTAGATTGTGCAGAAGGAAAACTGATGGAACGTACAGATTGAATGTGGTACATATCAAGCCCACAAAACATTTTCTTTAACAGGAGGGACATCTCAATTCTTTTACAGATCTTTATCATGTTCCAAAATGTCACTCTACACTTATATTATGTCATCAGTTAATTTTACAAAGGCTATGTTTTTTTACTTGTGTTTTTGTGTTTGGGGTGTGTGCCTACATGGGCTATTTTTTTTTTTTAATGAAGCAGTCTTTAAAGAATATGCCTACAGGAGTCCCAGTAATCAAATCCCAAGTTCTACTGATATTCACTGTGTTACTTTGAGAAATATAATATGTTTGAGCCTTGATTTCCTGATTTATAAAATATGTTTACTAATATATATCTCATGTTGAATTTTTGTAAGGATCAAAAAGCAAATAGTGTTAATTATTGTTAATATTTTATTAGCTAAACAATTACAGAATTACTTCACTGAAACTTGCAAATTATTCTGATAAGCAATTGTTTTAGCATTCCAAATTTGATTCAAAATGGTCAAAACAGTCTCTAAGTTCAGACATTAACTTTTTGTTGTTGTTCCTAAATTCTCAAAAACAAATCAGAATATGTATAATAATATTTCATGTAGGAAGACATTTAACCCTGGTCTTGTGACAACAGTCCACAGTCCTATACTGGTTTTTGTTCATTTGTTTTTGTGATGTAACTCTGTAATGCCATCCATATTCTCTTTGATAAATAGCAACTGGGGCGTATCAAGCCAATTGACATGGGGTGTTATTCTCTATTAAATAACTCTTTTAATGCCCTTGGAGCCTTTTCTAAATTACAGCATTAAGAGTTTCTAATAGAACTATAATGCCATTCTATTGTTGTGATTACCACACATCTTCAAATATGCAAAAAGACCGAATTAACTGGACATAGCTCACAGTCTTACTACTCTGCTTTGATGATGAGAAATGATTTTTTGGCAATAGGAAATCAATTCTAATTTCATGAGATCCATCACCACAGAAAAAACCTTAGGATTCTAAGGAACTCTTGGGGCTTCAAATTTTATTTTGTAGCTATCAACGTTCAAGCCTCCTAACTCTATAGAACCATTATTTAGGGGCAATGAAAAGTTTATATCGAGTTGCTGATATATAGTAAGAGGTGGGAACTCTAATGTGAGCAAGGTTAGGTTGAAAAAAAAATTCAAGAATAACAGGAGACAAGGTTTGGTACTTTTTCTTTAGTTGCTCTTATCGTATCTGGCATAAAAATTTCACTAAGGTGAAGTTTGTCAAGTGACAGAAAAATGAAATATTTCTGAGGTATTAGGATATAGTCAGAAAAAAAGAATATGGGAAGAATTATATAGTGGAAAAAGACTGTAGATTAGAAATTCAAGCTAAACCCATTTAATACATTCATTCCCTTGACTATAATCTAAATCATGCCATCCCATTGTTCATCAATACCAACCTCAGACATGTCCCCTTTTGTCCTTAACTTTTCTCACGCTCTGAAATGGGAATTTTTTAATAAATAGATGTCTAAACGTTCATTTCAGTCATTTGTTCTGAGCAAATAAAGGGCTCAAATTAAACTATCATTTAACTTGTTTAACTAAAATAAGACAGTGAAAAATTCAGTGTTTTAAGACTAAGAAACAATGCCCATTCAGTTGACAGTCTCGGAAATGACTGTAAAATGATGGAGTTAAATGCAATAAGTAATACTTTGTAAATCTGATTAAAGCAGAACTAGAATATTAATGAAAGTCAGCAACCATTTCCCTACCTTTTCTCAATTTGTAATTCTTGCCCTGGTGCCACAAATATTACATGAAGAATATTGTTTTCTAATTTATAGTCAGAAAGTCATTGGAGTCACTATGACTTTGTTCTTTAAGCAGATAGCATGCTTCCCTGGAAAGTTGGGTGAATAAAATTATTTATTTCAACTTTAGTATAAATTTTCAAAGTGCCAGACCTTATATAAATAAACACTTAGAGGTTCAATATCAATCAAACACCATGGTAGAAAAGAATTCCTTCAATGTATGGCCATCATATCAACTTTTTATTATTTGTTGGACAATTCGATTTAATTGGAGTTTACGGCATGGGCCCATTCATGACACATCTGAAAAAAATCAGTTATCAAACATTGTCCATTAAAATTTTTCAGGACAGGTTTCAGAATAGTTTTCCCATTACTCACTATGAAAAGTGTTACCAAATAAAGGATAATGTATCCCATTCCACATGTGAAGAAAAATAATAATCATCCAAATTTGTTTCTATATCAAAGAAGAGAGAAAAATAGAGTATGAAGGATTGATTTACTAAGAGCTTGCCATGTACTAATCATTTTTCCAAAATTCTCACCCATTTTCTCTCACTTGATTCACACTGTATGGTGGATATTGTTATCCTTATTCTACCAATAAGGACACGGTACTTAGTAAAGGAATTGAAATTCAGAATTAAGGCTCTACCCCTTCCTCTGCCAATTTCCCCAGGGATGCTAGTTCTGATTTTATTACTCAAGGAGAAAAGCACTTTGGGGGAG
>PVKH010003260.1:0-25287 GCA_004027955.1 Chaetophractus vellerosus
AGAAGGAGTTGTCCCCAGTTTGGAAGCATAGGGTCCCCCCCCCAAGCTCCCTAAGTAAACCCTGCGCTCCCAGGTGCGGGTAGGGGGGGCGCGTGGCTGGGTGTCGAAGGGATGCCGCGTCCCGCACGCGTTAGGGCGCGCGGGAAGCTCTCCAGCTTCCACGCTTGCACGCTTTGCTTGTCTAAGCGCCCAGAAAGCCCATGAAGCGCTGACTCTTCTGAAAACGTGGCAGCGATGCCCAGTCTGACTGCTGAGTTGGGGGTGGAGAGGTCTGCGCTTACTTTGCATCTGGATCTTCAGAGCCGAGGCCAGCTCGGTGCGCCCAGCCCCGCACACGTGGGATCTCTGGGCGCCGCCAGGAGGCAGCGGGAGGAACCTGGGTCCTGGCTGGGGCGGCGCTGGGCGCTCCTGGCCCGTGGTGCAGCCCCCTAGGGAGATTCATGTCCTGGGGCGAGATGCGAATTTCCTTATTGCAGGGAAAAGAAGCGGCCAGGCTGAACCTTGCCCGCAGTAGTGACAGCCTGCGTAATTTGAACCTTGGTTCAGATGAAATACGACAGCAACTAAAAAGGCAGTTGAAGCAAGTAATAAAAAGAGGCAACATATTCTTGTTTCTTCCGTGATGCAATTCCAGTTGGGACAGTGTCGGATGGATGTGCTTCCAAGAGGCAGGTCCAAAGCGGCTCAAGTTAGAATCAAGTTTATCCATGACTCTGCAGCTGAAAGCTTGTTTTATTTCGGCACTGCGCTGTGAAAGAAAAATTTTTCTTAGATTAAGAAAAGAAGAAGTAGAGCACATAAATAGCTGAATGGGTTGGAAAGATTTACAATTTTCTTTTCTGTCAGATCAGAATGAGAATCCTGGAGGTTCCGTTAGAAAGTCTAGAACATCTTATTTGGTGGTAAGCGCTCCTCAATAGTGTTGAACGCTGGCAAAAAAAAAAAAAAAAAAAAGGCAGAAATGGACTCCAAAGTCTTATTTCAGAAAGTATACCATTGTATGACATTACTTTTCCCATTAAACTCTGGTGACTGTGTGTCATCCATATTTTAGAATTTGCCATCTTCTCTTAGAAGTTCCCAATCCTAAATTCTTGGGCAAGTGAGTGTCACCTCTCTGGGTTTAATTCCTTAACTCTAAAATGAGGCATTAGATCTAGACTGAAAATTCTCTGAGGCTCGTCTAATTCTTAATTTTTGGTTCAAATGGACATTTAAAGCAATTAAAATTAATTAAATTGATTTAAACCAACATATGCTTTGCCCAGGCTGAAAATGTATTTGGGGAGGAATCATGGGTATTTTGAAATTTCTCCCTCTCACCCCACCTCCATTTATACCTCTCCCATCACAGCAACTTTCTTCTCCCTTCTCTCACAAATGAATTCATCTAGGAATGTAAGAATTTGAGGATGAGAAAGGCAAGTGTGGAGGGCTGGGAGGCAGCACCTCCTGTGGGCTCTTACTTGATTTATTCATTCCATTTCTTTCCAAGAAGAATATGAGGCCCTGCCTTCCTGCTCTGTGTTCTGGGAGCCACCACCATCTCTGTACGTCCCCAAGTGGGAAACTGGAATTGCTGGGAGAGGGAGCCTCTCTATCAGGGCTCAATAGCTGCAGTTCTATTTGACTGGCTACAGTGAATTTCCAGGCCAATGTCTGAGTTCAACCTGGTGGGCGATGAGAACAAAAGAGCAGGTGTCACTTTCTCGTGGAGTAGAGCTCAGCTAGGGAGTGATGGATTACTAACTGTACTGAAAAAGCGGGAGTCAGGTATGGGGGAAGAATTGCAATGGAAAATTTTCTCTTTTCTTTCAAGCAGGGCATTTTTAGCTCAGCCCTCCATTCTTGCTTCAAGTATAAGGAAAAAAATGGGCTATACAGTTTATTGCCTCTATTATGTCAGATCGTTCAAGACAATGCCTTGAAACATACATTTTACAGGTAGTTTCTTCTCTGACTACCACCTGTTCCTACCTCGTTACCACACTCCACTGCAGTAAGTGTGAAGATGTGCTAGTGATCAAAATGATGACTGAGGTTGACTTTGGATCATACATTGTGTAAGAAAAGTATACAAGCCATAAATAACATCATTTTTCAGGTCTCGATGAAGTTACCACACAGAGTGAAAAACTTTTGAAAACTTAGTGTAATGTTTCAGGATAGTTGTACTCAATTCCTGTAGTTTGTCACCTGATTGAACTAAATATTTTATATCAACAGAGATTTTTTTTTTTAACCTGGGAGTGAATCTTTGTCAAAAGTAGCTTCAGTCTTATTCTCTCCTTGCAAAAGTTGGAGGCTCTGTTAAGTTTCTGAAGGAGAAATAAGATAGGATTGCAGCTCATTCAGAGACTAAGAGTTCGAGATTTGCTCTCAAGAGTATTTGTTCAGTTGACTATAAATCTGTACATTGCTGGCTTGTGGCCATTTAGAACATGACTGTGTGCCTTGACACCGTTTAGGTATTCAATAAATGTCAGATGGGATTAGTGGGGAAATAAATATCTACTGGGAAAGAAGGAATGGATCATCTTAGGTTGATCATACATACATACATACACATTTTATATATAGAGGGGGGAGATGGAGGGAGGGAGGGAGAGAGAGAGACAGGGTGGGGTTACTGGAAATAAGCATATTTAAATGTGTGCCACATGTTCTCTCAGAATGATCAACTTTTAGATCAAGTAGTTTGGTGATTTAGACTTTTTGAATGGATTTTTTAAAATGGTCCCAATACTAATTGGCAGTGGAATAAAAAGAATAAAGTGGATCAAATCGGTTTGGCCACACTCCGTCTAATTTAGCTACAATGTTCACAGCACACACCCCACACACCCATTTGGTACATGACCTCATCTGTGTGTTTTCTTGGAAGGTTGTTTCTATGCAGACAAGCTGGGGCAATACTATTCTGGCTCAGGTCAATTTGAGTTTAATATATAAGTTCACAGGAGCTTTAAAATAGTATGAAAAGAGATTTTTTTGGAATATAGGTAAATGGTTTTGAATCGAGAGCATCTCAGCAGCCCTCCATTCAAAGCTACAGCTATCTTGAAATCAGTAACGTACTTTTGAAAAAATGTTGGTTTTTAGAGTTAATTGTACTGAAAAACAGCATGAGAGTTGGCATCTCCATTTTAATTAACAGATCAGACTCATAATCTTTGCCCAGACTTCTCTCAAGCTAAAACAATCATTAGCAACATAATCATTGGCTTTCACTGTGTTATTTTAAGACAACTGGATGCTTCCATTTGCCCTCTTTATCAATGAGGAGAAAGTCATTTCAGAATAACATTTCAACAATTTTGTATTTCAGTTTTTTAAATACTTGATTTAAATATGCCTGCAAGATGCCACTTCATCAAACTAGTTCATTAACCAATCCACAGTATTCTTTTTCTTTTTTTTTTTTTTGAGGTACCGGGGGCCCCTGGCCCTTGTATATTTTGCTTATTCTTCGTTTTTGCTTGTTTCAGGAGGCACTGGGAACCGAACCCGGGACCTGCCATGTGGGAAGCGGGAACTCAATCACTTGAGCCACATCTGCTCCCCCCGCCCCCCGAAACCTTTTGAATAGGATATGTGTTTCCACTTGCTTGTTCACACTCAAAGGTCTAAATTAATGTGGCAATTTTAACCCACATCTCCAAGCCAGTTTTCTACCCTTCTTTTCAAGAGGGCAGAAGTTTATTCCTAATATTAGAGAAAATTCAACATAAAATGAGTCCAAGTGTGAGGTGCAGGATTTATTTTTACTACTCACTTAATATTTTTCTCTGTAAAAACAAAAAGTCAATCTGCTTGCTAGATACTTCAAGAGCAGTAACTCACTGTCCATGTTGGAATATCTGAATAGACCAGTCAATTCAGTCAGAAAATGGTATCGAGTTTTTCCTTTCCCAAACTGACCAATTCAGCAATTCAGCTTGTTTTGTTTTCTGGCATCCTGCAGATGATACCTGAGTCAAAAACTAAGACCATCAGTCTCAGAAAGCAAATGAGTTGCTGATGGAGTCCTTGACATATGGTGTGTCTGTGTGTGTGTGTGTGAGAGAGAGAGAGGCAGGGGGTGGAAACTTCAAAAAGAGTTACATTGTAATTGAGCTCTTGTATGTCCTGTGCTCATTTGAATGGTAATCTTATTCATCTGATAATTCAGAACTGCTTTTGGAATATTGTTTCTTTCCTGGGATGCTCATGTCTCTCTTTTTCTAGCAACAAATTTACCTGTCTCCACATGCTTAGGCTTCTTAGCCTAACTTCATCTCTGTGAGTTATGATCCACATGTAAAGATAAATTCCTTAACTCTACTCACGCAGATTTTTAGCTCTCTATCTAGGAACTATTTAACAATTGCATAGCCAGGAAATGCATTAAATTGTAACTTGCCTGGGAACAAAAATCCCCCTTTGTACAGAGAACAGGTCTGATGGGAGCTGGTTGGCAGCTTGGTGCTGATGTGTCAAGTCCAATTCAGGGTGGCAGCCCTCAGGAAGGAATAGTCACCCTTTTCCCACTCTAATGTCACTGAATAAGTGGAGAGTCTCTAAGATTTTCCCACATATGGAAAACAATAGCTTCCTTAGTCATGGTTGATCCGAATCAATCCCCTGCCAGCCAGGAGCACTCCCAGTTGGGCACTGGGACAACTAAACATACTGGGGACCAGGGTCCATGGTTTCCCCTATTTTTACCTGGCCTAAGCCAGATGCTCAAGGGCTGTTAAGAGTTTTGTCCTCACATCCTTGATGTGTTGCAACACCAGTAGTGCAAAAACCCTTATCAGAGCAGCAAAGGGAGATTGTCTAGGCACCAATAAAATTTATGATTTCCTAGATAGGACTGACATAGGATCGAATCCATCGCATAGCACATAGAGTGGAATCATTTTCTTGTCAAAGGGCTTCATTTATGTTCTCTGTACCTTGAGAAAATAAAATGAGAAATGATTTCCTTTAAAAGTGAAATAAAAAACCCCAAACACAAGTTTACTTGTGACTGTATGAATTTCTCTTTATAAGCTGTGGAGTTAATATAAAGTGTTGGCTGTGGGAAATCAGAGCTCCCAATGAGACATACACAAAATCTGATATGGGATCCATGAATTGAATAGACTTTTTTTTTCTTAGAACCGTACAAAGCCAGCCTTAGTAATTTCAAAGAATATTCTTAGTCATTTCAAAACCAACAGCAATGCCAGGGCCAGGGCGTTGCGTAATTCTCGGGAAAAATCGATCCAAAGTGAAAGACATTCCCTGGAGCTGTGTAGTGCAATAGTCTTCAGTATTGGTTTGGCACACAGGTTGTGTGTGAAAACTGTTTGCCAGGTTGTTCAGATTAGTTCTGATTTTAAACGATTGATAATTGAACATGTTAAAATAAGGTTGTTAGGGGAAAAGCATGAGTTATTTGAGGTAGAGAGATGTGGGAGAGAGTGAAACTAATTTGGTTTTAAACTTTCTAAAGCATTAACAGTAAAAGAACTTCTTGAACACTGAAAGCAGGTTCATATTAAAATCTGCAATATTCCTTTCCCTTATCAGATGTATAATAAGGTCACCAGAGTACTTTCTGGTTAGGAGGGAAAGGGAGACCTGCAATCAAATAAGATTAGAGACTGAGCATACTTGTATTTCAAGTGCAATTTTACTGCCGGAAATGAAAAGAGTTTTAAAGATCCTTTGAAGAAATGATCTTAGAGTGTTTAGCTGCTGTAACAAAACTCATTTCTTTCCACTAAATCTAATCACAAAGAAATTATCTCCTCCGTTTCGGGTGTTGAAGGGTTTGTTTTGGTTTGTTTTGGTTGTCTACCTGTTGCATGTAACGAATCAGTTGAGAAGGAAACATCATATTGCTCGAGGGATTGGGGAAAAGAATTACTAAAAGGGAAAATGTTGGCTGGTCCTTAAAGACCATAAGTCTGATTAGAATGCCTGCCTTTCAGTGTTATCCTGTCTTTCTTGGCCTGACTATTGCAATGTTATTTTCAGATTACGGATTTTCAAATCTTGAATTGTGTAAAGAGAGAACATTTTGATTAAGAAATTATGTATTCCCAAGCAACTTCAGTTATTTATCTCCTGAAATTTTTGAATGATAGTGAAAGCATGGTGATTGCTTGTGAACCTAAAATAGAACATTCAAGCAAATAAAATCAAACAATCCTCCAGTGAACGTCCTATGCATTTTTTTTTTCCTTTTCAGGAATTACAGGAGGAGGGGATTTTAGAGACATTGAAAGTAAATTTGCCCTAAGGACCCCTGAAGATACAGTTGAGGACACGTGCCACATCACTCCTGGAGTGACGGAATCGGTGGCTAACTGCCACTTCAACCACAGCAGCAAAACCTTTGTGGTGATCCACGGCTGGACGGTGAGAGAAACTCTTCAGGAAGGGGGGACTTGGGCTAGCCCTGCTTGTTGGGGATTCAGCAGAATTCTGCTTGCTCTCCATGGGCTTTGCTTTAAACTTGAATAAAGGCAGTTTCTGGTTTGGGGTGGAGAATTGTGCAATCCAAAGACACAGGTTCGTGAGTACTTCCCCGAGACAGTGCCAACCTGCTCTGTAACATGGAACCTGCCCGGGGCCTTTGCACCAGCTATTCTTGTGAGGTGGGAAAGGAGGCTCAACTCAACACAGAGCCAAACATGGATTCTTGTCGTGGGGAACCGCTGGAAACCCGGCAGGATCTTGCCTCATCCAGCAAATTGCCAGGATCCTTTCCTGAGGAGAACAACCTGGAACAGTGAGGAGGGGGCTGGGGGAAGGTGTGGAGACCTGAGTTCCAGTTCTGACTTCATCGCTTGCCAGCTCTGTGATATGGATCAAGTCACACTTCCCATCTCTGGGCCTCCGTTTATTGAAGAGGTTGGACTAGACATCTTTTAAGGTCCCTCCACTTCCAACATTTTCAGATTGTAAACCTTAGGGAGCTTTTCTAGAGATGAAAGCAGGCTAGTTAGAAAACTAGAACAGATAATCAATTGTTAAAGGTGAAAACTGGCTAAATTTACTCTAAAAAAATATTAAAGTCGTTCCCTCTAAATATGTCAAATACAGTGCTTACTTAATTATTCTAGTTTGTTTTTTAACATTTTAAATCCCTAATGGGTGAATTTCATTGTTTAATAAAAAGAACTTATATAAAATTGATTGTTAAGGATATATTATTTTTCCATTATATCAGAACTTATGGAATATGATAATGCATATTAAATTCTAATGAGATAAATTAGCTACAGAATTATATATATCTAGTCCTAATTTCTTTTTCTGCAGAGCTTAAATGCCTTTGTTATTGACAGTATAAGACAATTGTGAGAATTTTTGGAGACAAAGGCAACTACTAACAGAATTCTCACACGTTTATTTTAATAAAAATGCATCGATTTCCTAGAGTTAATATAGTGAATTTCATATCTTGGCATAAAAGGCCTACTTTCTAAACATATATCTTTTTTATATTTTAAGAGATTTTAAATAGAAAAAGGAATCTGGGTGTTTTTAGAGGCAGTTTATATATATAGAGAGAGAATTTGGCTTTTAACACTTTTCAAAAGAGTTTAAACTTGAACACATTTATACCCCAGGGAATAAATTGAATGTCCCAGGCACCTCGAGCATATTATCCTGGAGAGAATTACATACTTGGGAATTTTTTTCAGATGTTTCCATCCCTCAGACTGGATGATACCAGCAATCGGGCGTCAGTATATAGCACCAATTTCAATCTCTGGTCTTTCTGCCCTCCTCTGCCCATTTGTATCTTTCACACCATGTGTCCTGTTGGGTCACTGGCTGTGGACCCAGGTTTTCATTGTACAGATGTGGTCAGCCTAAGCCATGACTAAGAAAGACCTGCTGACCTCAGCCTCTGCCCTGGTGGGTCAAGTTGGGCCACTTGGTGCAGGTACAGCTGGGGCTTCGTTCAGCTGCGTGTCTGAGAATCGAAGATCTTTTAAGTGGGTGCTCTTTGGGGGATGCACAGAAGAAAAACCTAGGGCATACGGCCTTCTCCGAATGGAGGAAAGCGTGTACTTGGATTTCACACCCTTTAGTTTGACCTTGTGTACACCAGTATTTTATACTGAATTGTTAAAGTGAGGATTAGATTAGTTACTATGCAGTTGATGAAAGTATGAGTTACGTAGGAGTGAGTTGGGCAACTTGCCCTTGTAAATATTGCCTAATTTGGAAACCTTGATAGTACAGAAAACGTTACAACCGGGGCACAGAGCAAACAAAATCTTCCTGCCTTTTCTGCGGTAAGGTGGCTGGTGAATCATGGGGACAAACCGAGGAACCAAGGAGATTCCTCAACTCTGTTATGAGAGAAGCCAAAGAAAGCTGGGCATGGAGCGTGCATATGGCACACCCGGAAAGCAGTTTAGACACAGCTGGACTGGAGCTTTGCCACTTGCTTGGATTTCACAGATCGGGGCTTTAAGGACAGGGTTCTCATTGTGAAGGAGGGAGCCTTCGCCTCTGGCTGACATGAGTAGCCATTAGCATCGCATTCTGAAGAAGTGACATTAGCCCCTCTCGAAGGCAGCTGCAAAGGGTGGTGGGTGCACCAAGAAGCGGGAAGAAAGGAGAGCAGGACCAATTCCTCATGGTTTGCTCTAGGGGAGCCTGCCCTGTGTTTGCCTCCCAGACCCAGACTGCACCCAGACCTGAAGCAGCCTTCCTGAGATGTGTTCAAAGGAGATTTAAATAAGTTCCTAATGGGCTCCCATGGCCCTCATACCTTTTCTCCTTTGTTTTCTCTTGAAAGGGCTGTAGAGCTGGCATTTTATCACTACGAGTAGACTGAGAACCAAAGTGGTCACACTTAGGAATTTATGAATAGGACCTTCTTTTTTTTTTTTTTTAAAGATTTATTTTTTAATTTATTTATATATCCCCCCTTGCTGCTTGTGCTCGCTGTGTTCATTTGCTTTTGTGCTTTTCTGTGTCTGCTTGTCTCCCCCTGCCAGGTCATCCCGCTGAGTCAGCTTACCACACGGTAGCTTGCCTTCGCCAGGAGTCCCCGGGAACCGAACCCGGGGCCTCCCATGTGGTAAAGCAGAGCCCAACCAATTGAGCCACAGCTGGTTCCCAGGACCCTCTTTTTAATAGGTGGCCTGATAAAATAGTTAGTGGAAGAGCTAGGACTTGAACCAAGATCCTCTGGGTCTCAGGCTTGCTTTTTTCCTACCACAGGGCGTAGCAACTTGGTGAAAGATTGTGCAGTGCAATTAGTGTCAGGAGTGAAACTAGAGCTTGTGCTTTGATAGTCTTAGCCTAGGGAAAAGAATAAGCAACATAAAGCGTAAATCTGAAAGAACCCACCATATGAGATCACTGTTCCAAAAGAAGTCCCTTGGTTTGGCAATCCAAGACTCCTGTTTTCCTATTGGGATAAGACTGTTTCTGGTTTTTAAAGGGCTCCCCTTAAAAATTACCTTAAACATAGATTTTAGATTTTGTTTTTTGGTCTATTTAGTACATAGTTGAGTAAAATTTATTGTGACTGCAACATGACCTGATCTCAGGTCTTAGTAATGTAGGTAGATTTCGGGTTTTATCTCAGATTCTTACCATACACAAGCTTAAGCAGGATGGTGAATTTTGAATCTGCATTTTTTAAAATCTCTGTTGGTTATTTTAAAGTGCACATTTTCAACATTGTGATTATACTAAAAGCTATTGATTATACACTTTAGATATGTAGTATGGTATGTGACTAGATCTCAAGAAAACTGCTTAATAAATAAATAACTAATTGTGCAAAAATAGCCAGAAATAGCAGCTATGTACAGCAAGGGAAACAGAGAGAGACTGAGAGGTGAAGAAGTCTCCTGTTTGATTATCTGTTTATTATTATTATTATTATTTAAATAATGAAAATGCTCTAATAATGATTGAATTGATGAATGCACAACCATGTGATTATATCAAATACGATTGATTGTACACTTTGGATGAATTGTGTGCTTCATTAATATGTTTCAATAAAATTGATTTGTTAAAAAAAAAAAAGAAAAAAGGTCAATTGGGCTTTTCTGCCCACTCCCCCCTGCCCTCAGTGCCACTCACTCTGTGCTCCAGGCTCCTCCCGCAGCCATTAAAAAAAAAAAAAGTGTACCTCTTTACTAGGGTACCCAATACTCCTTCTCTGAAAGCATAAATTAAAATTCTATATGAATGGCGTTAATTTGAGGAACCTGTAGGTCTTTTGACTTTGACTTTTGGAGGCCTCATTAACAAGAAGTAAAGACTTACAGTTGGCCATCTGCTTATCTCTTAACAGGGCCAACTAGTCGTTTCGGAAATATGACTATTAAACCCCACTATTTTGCACTCTGATAATTAAGAATTTGAGAGAATTGTGCAAAAGCTTGAGCTGAAGTGTACCATTTTATTAGCTATTAAGAAAGTGTTTGCAAAATAAGCATTTTCTGTTAGGATAGTTTAGTATGTTTGTTTTCATTAGCACATCAAATGGCATCTGTAAATGGCTCATTATTAGAAAAAAATAAAGAAATACCCCCAAACAATTCTGTTGAGAAACGTTTATTAGCCTAATTGAAAGGAAACTAAAGTAAATTTCTTTTAAATTCATCTCTGATTCTGCTACAGTTTTAAAAAATTCATTCAGACTGGTCTTGCCTCCTAATAGTTGAAGTTTTGCTCAATTTATCAAATGTGCTTTTAAAATTGATCATGTGCTAAACCCCAATCTGCCATCCCTGAGCCCATCATACCTGCTTTGGCACACTCAGATGTGCCTCTGAAGGGGCAGGCACAAGTCTCAAAACACTCTTTTGGGGGTTAATTTTGCATCTGAGCCCAAGGGCTTCCTTGTGGGTTTGGTTTTCCATTTAACACAGGTGCAGTGGATTGCTATATCTATCACAAGTTGTGGGTGGGCATTTTAAGAAAGCACGTGCCCTCTTTTTCCAGGTAACGGGGATGTATGAGAGTTGGGTGCCAAAGCTCGTGGCAGCCTTGTACAAGCGGGAGCCAGACTCCAACGTCATCGTGGTGGACTGGCTCTCACGGGCCCAGCAGCATTATCCAGTGTCTGCAGGCTACACCAAGCTGGTGGGAAAGGATGTGGCCAGATTTATCAACTGGATGGAGGTAAGACCGCGTGAGGGAGCCATAGGTGTCCAGAAACATCTCTTGGCTAGAGCTGGGCAAATGACTGGTCTTTTTTTCCTTTTCACTTAGACATAGACCTTTCCTGGGGCAGTTCAAATCCTCAGAAGCTCAGCATGGCCATTGTTTCTTACCAAAAAAGCAGTATTTTGTTAAGACTATAACGCCAAGGCTTAGTTTTACCCTGCCTTGTTCTTTGATAGTTTCATAGTGAATAGATTTGCTGAGCCCAAGAACTAAGTGGGCAGAGCAGACAAAAAGCTTGTTATTCCAGGACAGAGGGAAGATGTAATGTTCAGCCAAATCTTTCCCTACCAAGTTGACTGGCACATGGAAATTTTATCCTAGTTTTTACCCCTTGTATGGAATACCAATCTCTGTGACAAAAATATTAACAGCATTTGTTCTTAGTGTGAACTAAAGATCCAGATTTTTGATGAGGGCTGGGGGAGTGATAGAATTGAGCCAGGAAGGAAATGGCAGGGAAGGCTTGTAGACATGAGGGAGCTGAAGGCTCAGAATTCTGGCTTTGGTGGATGGTTTTACCCCCATTGATTCTCTGAGGCCATCCTCTGGAAATGACCATTGAATAGTACCTTGGGTTTGAGGTCAAGTTATTGAAACCAGATAATGGGAGGTAAAAAATAAATTACATGCATTGGACTGGCCATGATAAGACAGAGATTCTTGTCTTGGCTCTTTGCTAACCAGGTGAGTGAACTTGGGCAAATTGAATCACCATCTTGGGCCTCAGGCAATGTGTAATGTGAGGAGGTTGGACCACATATGTCTGCGGTTCCTTCCCACTGTTATATTTTCTCATTGTAAATCGTTGCTTGGCTAGCCTTAAAGAAAAATAATATATGCCGGCTATTTAGTGTGGGGGACTAGTGGACTATATAATTTATATCATTTCAACTTTCTAATTTAAATATGTTGTCAAAGAGAACATTGCAACCGGAGTATGTGTTTCTCCCTTTTAGCCATAACACAGAATTAGAATAAGTTGAATACATTTTTAGTCTTGCCTAATTTTGACAACAACATTGATTTTATTTCCTTTAGTTTTGATCTTTTGCAAATAATTTTTTTCCCTTTTTCTCTCAAAGGAGGAATTTAACTATCCTCTGGACAATGTCCATCTCTTGGGCTATAGCCTTGGAGCCCATGCTGCTGGCATTGCAGGAAGTCTGACCAATAAGAAGGTCAACAGAATTACTGGTAAGAAAACAGTAGCGTCATCTCTTACCAAAAAGTCAAGATGGCCGCCGTTCCCAAAAGGGAGTCAGAACAATGCTTGTTAAATGCCCAGAAGAGCCTGGTACTTTTTTTGGGGGGAGTGGAGGGACTGGAGAATATATGCCCAGCCACTTGATTGTCTCATGGTAGGGCTGTTTTTCAGGAATAAGATAGAATGCAGGCCCTTCTGTCCATGGGCTCACCATCTCCTGGCAGTAGCACAGAAACCCGGCACAAAGTTAAGCATAGTAAGATTTCTCTGAGAATCCTGTTTCTCTCCTCCTTCTGCTCTGCTCCTTGGTAGCATATTGCAGGCATGTCACCCTTCACATCAATAATGGGAGATGTGAAAAAGAGCCAAAACCAGAGGCAGGTTGGACAAAGGAAGACGGTTGTCTATGCCAGTGGTGATAGATGGTTTGGCATGCTAGAGAGAGAGAGAGAGAAAGAAGCCACCACTATTTAAAGGTCTTCTTGGCAGATTAAGAAATAATTTACAAAAGGAAATCAAGATATTATCCTGAATGAAAGTTGCTATATAATGTCTAGTTTAAGAGGTTCAAATTCCATATAAAAGGATCCAAGTTGACTTTTATGACTTTCTCAGTAATTTAAAGATCAAATTACAGCAGAATAGGAGCTAATAAGAATCTAAGTGGCTGTCAGTTACATTCAAATGAAGAGCAATGGAATGCTAACTTGATACTAATGAGGATGAAAAAGGATTTAAGTTCTGTGGGGACTTTTTTTTTTCCCACAAAGGCCTCGATCCAGCTGGACCTAACTTCGAGTATGCTGAAGCGCCAAGTCGCCTTTCTCCAGATGACGCGTATTTTGTGGATGTGTTACACACATTCACCAGAGGCTCACCTGGCCGAAGTATTGGAATCCAGAAACCAGTGGGGCACGTTGACATTTATCCTAATGGAGGCACTTTTCAACCCGGATGTAACATCGGGGAAGCTATTCGCGTGATTGCAGAGAGAGGCCTTGGAGGTAAACATGATTTAGAAACGGATTAAACATGAGTTTTGTTCTTGACCCTTAATCATCCAGTGTCTCACCCATTACCCACAAAGTATTCCATACGTTGGGTCAGGATACGTTTCTGAAGAATTCTGTCATATTCGGCGTGATTATCTTAGAGTCTCTGTACTTTGTGCGGTCAGACAACCACTTATCTTTTTTTTTTTTTGTAGACTACTGTGATTATTGCTCTTACAGTAGCAAGAAAAATTAAAGGTGAGATTCAGACAGGAAAATTCCCCTGCCCTCAAGAATAACAACAACCAAAAATGTTATCTGACCACTTGCTGTTACTCTGTGACTGTAGTTGCAAAGCCAGTGAAGAGGTTTTGAAATTTACTGAGAGCAAAGAAGGTGTTAATAAGTCCAAATTTCTTTTGCTGGCCTTTTTAGGAGATGCACAAGTCAGATATAAATCACCACTCCCCAGCAATAGAGCTTCCAAAATATTAAGAAGAAAAAATAATTTAACATTCATTTAATATTTATTTTAATAAGCCTGTTAACTTGTGTTAATATTTGGTATATTTAAGGGCCATTTGCACACTTTTTTAAGAGATTGGGACCTACCTAGAGCCAATATTCTCCAGGCTTCCATGCATATTGTAAAACATGCAGCATGAAGTTGCTATTTTCAATGGTTATGACAACATATGGTAATAGATCCAGTCTTTATGACATTGCTAATTATTTCTATAATTATTTAACGCAAAAAGTCATTAGTAAGGACACACACATAGAATCTACGATGAAATACTATTCATTTAATAATTATATCTTTTACAATGTGGTTTCTAGAAGTTTCTCGAAGCATTAGATGCTTTCTTTATATATGAGGATGATGAGATAAACTGGGGGAAATCAACTTCTATCTGGGATATCTGTTACTACAGCTTCATAAATACAAAATAACAAAAATCAGAAGGTCCCTGTAAGCTTGCAACTTTGACACTCTTGAAGGTAGGTGAGCAGCTGACACCAAGAATACCTCCTTAAACAGGACCTACAAGCATAGATTCACAGGAATAGACCCCGAGGTCATTCCGTTCTAAGTACACATCTAAACTGTTTTAGTTATGCACCCACTGTGTACTCGAGCAGAGCCCAAATGTTCTTTACGCCCATTTTCCCCTAGATGTGGACCAACTAGTCAAGTGTTCTCATGAGCGTTCCATCCATCTTTTCATCGACTCCCTGTTGAATGAAGAAAATCCGAGCAAGGCCTATCGGTGCAATTCAAGGGAAGCCTTTGATAAGGGGCTCTGCCTGAGTTGCAGAAAGAACAGGTGTAACAACTTGGGCTACGAGATCAACAAAGTCCGAGCCAAAAGGAGCAGCAAAATGTACCTGAAGACTCGTTCTCAGATGCCCTACAAAGGTAGGTGGGAGACTCTTGTAAACAAGGAAAGTGAGCATGATAAAATGCTGTCATGCTCACAGCATCACGTGCGTTGACTTTTTAAAAATCATGCTCATTGCATCATGTCTGTTTGGAGCAGCAATAAAGGAATGGCGGTACTCATCTCAGAGCCCGCCATTGTGTTTCTGTCGATAGAGAGGGAGTTGCACTGGGACATTTTACTGTAGTTCCTAATTCCTCTTGCCCACAAGACCCCAGGGCACAGCCTGTTTGCCACCTTGCCCTGTACTTGTGACCGTGAGGGGTCAGCCCATCAGCCACAGGTTCAGAGCTAATTTGGAACCTGATGCTTTCAATCAGGGGTTGGCAAACCGCAGCCCATGGGCCTGTTTTTTGTTGGTAAAGTGTCATTAAAACATAGCCCCACACCTTACTTTAGTTCTTCCATGCTGCCATGGCAGAATCGAGTCGTTGTGACACAGACCGCGTGGTCCACAAAGCTAAAATAGTCACTGTCTGGCTCTTCATAGAAAGAGTTTGCCTACCCCGAATATTTGCTTTCCATGAAGGCAAGAACCACATGCATTTCAAAATGCAGTTATCCCCAGGAGGAGAGTATACACCAGACCTTCTAAGACACTTCCATTTTGTCAAGAATTTGTTTCATAATTGAATTTCAAACTTGGCATCTTGATAAGAGCAAGGCCTAAAGGAATAGAGGGGAAACAAGAGAGGAGGTGATTAGATAAATCTGGCAAGAAGGAATAGTCTCAGAAAAGGCTGCCTGATATGGGGTCTAGCTGGAAGTGAGAGGGAAGGGATGATATTAAAGGACAGTTTCCCAAGGTAGAATATACCTGCTGTAGGCACCCACTTGTAAGGTGGTGTGTTGGTATCTGTAGAGACACGCTGGGTGGCATGGGGGTTTGGAACACCTAATTGAAGAAATCCTTTTAGGCAACTCAGGAACCTTCAGTTTCTCTGACTCTTTGGAAACGAGAAGCATGTGCGAGGTATGAGCAGGCGGTAATTTCCCGAAGACTTGTATCTTCTGAAGGCAGCTCTCCCTCAGCCTCCTCATCCCACCCAGTGCCCCTCCGAGCTGGTCAGTGTGGACGGGCACCGAGCTGAGTGCTGACACTTCAGCACTCCCAACTTCCCTTGCTCTGGCTTGTTGTGGTGCCTGCAAGGACTCCCTATTTCTCTTGAAGCTGTGCCTTAAGCCTGGTGCCTTACTTACCCAGGTAACCTTCCCTCAACCCTATAGACACAGGGGTTTTGGTGGGAAAGGGAAATGTAGAAGCTCAGGCACGTTGTTTTTCTGCAGAGGCTCTCCCTGATACAGAACACTTTAGGAACTGGCTTTCTGAGGCAGTCCTCAGGGCCTCACTAATGAGCCAATGAAGTCAGTTTTCATTTTGAGCCTATCACGTACGTGCTCTGTGCTAGATGGGTCAGGGGATGAACAAGAATGAACACAACCTTCTGACCTCCAGGAGCTTACAACCAGGGTAGGACACACCCTTAAAACAAGAAGACATGTGGTCATATACAGTGATACAGTGACAAATGCCAAATACACTCGGTACCAATGCGAAGAGACAAGATGGCCAAGGAAGGGTGGCGTCCATGGAGAGAGCGCCATGGCCTCTTGATTTGATCTCCCTAACACCCCCTCAATTATGCTGATCAACATTTCTTCCAATTTCCCCCTCTGCAGTCTTCCATTACCAAGTAAAGATACATTTTTCTGGGACTGAAAGCAATACGCAGACCAACCAAGCCTTCGAGATCTCTCTGTATGGCACTGTGGCTGAGAGCGAAAACATCCCGTTCACCCTGTGAGTAGTCCCCGAGGTCCCCTCCAGCCTGTGGGTCTGTCGTGGAACTGCCTGCAGTAACAATTGGGCTAGGAACAAAAGTGGGGTAGGGCACCTAGAAAACCAGTCTCTAACTTAAGAAATTGGAATTTCAGAATTGAGGTCTTGGCGCTATTTCATATTGAGAGCAAAAATTCTTCACATGGGCCATTTTATTTTCAGTTACTATCTTTTTTTTTCCTTGGTGTCATTTTATACCTGCTGATTTCTTTTGCACAGTTGATTTTAAACAAAACAACAAGTAAAGCCTCTCAAAAGATTTGATGTTATAGAAAATGAACTATGGTAATAGGAAGTTACTCTGTAGATATAGATATGCATAGAGAAGATATAAACATATCCATGAAAAGGCTTGACCAAAGAAATACAAGATTTGGGCAACTTTAAGACATCATTGTATATTTACTAAATGAACAAACCTTTAAAAATACCCAAGTCTGATGAGGTTGTGAAGTGGGTATATCCATACACCATTGGAGTATCATTAATTAATAGAACTCCCCAGGTAAGGAAGGCAATGTGGCAATTATGTTCATTGGTTATAAAATGTTATGATATTTAAGGATGTAATCCTTTTTTTAGTAATTTTTCCTAAAGAACTATTCAACAGAACTTTTTAAAAAGTTGTGTGGCAAAAGATGTTCATTGCAGTGGTATATATAATAGCATAAGTTAGAAACATAGTGTCCATTATTAAGGCAATGGACAGGTGAATTGTGCTTTATCAAGTCAGTAAAACCAAGCAGCTTAAAAAAACTATAATTATAGAAAATGAGGGAAAACAGCAAAATGTGGATACAATATTAAATGAACAAGGGAAGAAAAGAGAATTGTTTATATATTACGATGGAAACTATGTATCTATACAAATTGAAAAGGAAAACATGAAAATGGAAATCATGTCTCTGATAGGATTGTGGATTTTTCTCTTTTAAGAATTGTATTTACTAGTTCATATGATTAGAGTGCAAGCTGTGGTAGATTAAATGCATGTGGCTGTCTTTTAAAGTACATTAAATCCCATTGACATTCATCTTGAATATTTCATTGGACATTTTTTGCATTTTTAAAATATTCCCCAAACAATGAAACTATTTACATCTTGAGAGGAGAACAAAGGAGAGGAAAAAAATCTGATTTTCAGAACTAAACAAATGTGTTGACTTTTTTTTTCTTTCTTTTTTTTTTTTTGGTCATTTTAAAAAATTATTATTTTTTTAAAATATGTTGACTTTTTATTCAGGCCTGAAGTCTCCACAAATAAGACATACTCCTTCCTGATTTATACTGAGTTGGACATTGGGGAACTTCTGATGTTGAAACTCAAATGGAAGAGTGATTCATACTTCAGCTGGTCAGACTGGTGGAGCAGCCCGGGATATGCTATTGAGAAGATCCGAGTAAAAGCAGGAGAGACTCAGAAAAAGTAATTAAATCAATTTCTTTCCCCGTTCACTTCAGACTCGCTCTAATATCGTTACTTAAGGCTAGCATCTCAGGAGCTTTCCCCATTCAAGTGACACTTCAGGAAGGCTTGTCTTTAATACTAGATGATCTAGATAATTATATGCAGGATTTCTTTAAGAGTGTTCTTTTATTATCATACTGGGGAAGTAATAGTATTTCTGAATTTCATGTAAGGAAAGCCCCTGAATTGGTCACAGTTATTCAGAGGGAGAGCAGGGATTAGAAGTCAGGAATCCCTGGTTTCTCATTTAGCACCGTTTCTCACCAGCACCAAAGTCGTGGAGCAAACCTCAGCGATGTTATTTTGACATTCAAATCTAAAAACCAACCTCTTCGAGAAGAATGAGGTTCCACGCTCGTCTTGTCCTGCCTTGTCCTCCCCTGTCCCACATACATTGATAAAATGAATTGCACAGAGAGCCCTGTAGGGTTTAAAAGTTTTATACTAGTGTACGGGGGCTTTGCAAACTCTAACGTGGTATGACTTTTCATTAGAAAAACTCTTTAAGTTAGGATTGACAAACTATTTCTCTTTAGTCATTTGCTTTTATAACACACACACAAAAGATGTTGTGGATGGAAAGGCTATGCAGAACATTTGTTACTCTAGCTGACCAGTGGAAGGCCAATTCCTCTACTTTCCTAATGCAGATACTAAGAGGTGGTAAATTTGATCTCGTGACAGCTCTTAGAGAAAGCCTTGTGATTCTAAGGCTGCTCCAAATGTTTTATACCTGTCTATACTGATTAACTAGGTTTCTCTCAAATGGCCCTTCTGGTTCCCATGTCACTGACCAGAAAACAGCCTGAGTATTAGCAGTTCATTATTGGAAATATAAAAAACAACTGGGACAATCATGTAGGAGTTGAATGGACCTGACCGAGCCCTACATTCTTGCACACAATCATTTTCCTTATTCCACATGGCATGTTCACGTCCATTCTCTCCCACAGGGTGATCTTCTGTTCCAGGGAGAAAATGTCTCATCTCCAGAAAGGAAAGGCACCTCTGGTATTTGTGAAATGCCACGACAAGTCTCTGAATAAAAAGTCTGGCTGGTAAGCATCACGGGCTAAGTCTTTCTGGGCATCCTGAGCTCATGCTCTGCAGGGATCCAGTTTCCTTCGTTGCCTTCCACCCCATAACTCAACACCTGCACTGACTCTTATGATCCGATCCTTCCGAGTCTTTCTTAGCCCTGCTGCATAGACGTCAGGTTGACCCATTCGCTTTTTGCAGGGCTTCCCCTTTTTTAACATCTCCTTCTGCCCTTACTCCCAGCCCACTCCCTTTCATACCAGGTGCAGTTTTGAGGTTTTACCTTTTAACTACCACAAAATCTTCACTTGCACATTTTTTTTCCTCCTCTGCATCCCTGTTACCATTACAGACTCTAACTGCAGAGCACATAACACAAGTTTAGTAGTTACTGTAGCCATGGGTGCAGCTCTTCTCAGACTGTAGCCAGGGGAGTAAACTATCTCATGCCATCAGTTGCAACAACATAGTTCACTCTTGAGCCTCCGAGTGCCAATAAATCTCAGGAAAGGAAGTCAAAGGGGCAGCCACCAACACCCATCTCAAACCCCTTACGACAGAGACTGAATGGAGTTAGATTGGAGACTGTTCTTTTTCCCATCACAGCACAGCTAGCTCCCTGGCTCTCTCCTATCTGACCTTTAAGGCTAATCCACGTGGCAGCTGGCAGCTGAATCTTTCCAGAGCATCAGTCCTAAGTGGAAATTAAGCATATGACCTTCCCCACAACCCAGCTGAGTTCCCTGGATATGCCATTTTCATTCCACCCCTCATTCCCCTGACAGATGCCAAGTGCTAATGGGTTACAGGTATAAAGGAGCGAAAGCTTAGATCATGTAACACAAACCGGTGACACAAGGAACAATGGGAAAGGCTGGTCACACCATTACCTGGAAATAGAAAAAGCCATTGCTTTTGGCTTGTCCTCTTCTCCCAGTTATATTTATAGACAAAATAACAGAAAATGAGGATTGCATACTAGGAACAGGATATTAAAAATCTTATTTGGGAGAGTGCACAGCTATGTGATTGTACACTCAGGATGGATTTATGCTTTATTGATATAAACTTGATTTGTTAAAAAATAAGAAGAATAATTTAAAATAAAAATTTAAAGCACTCATGAAAAAAATCCTATTTGGGAGATCTCTGCTGTTTTTAATTCCTATTTTTTCATATAATTTATCCATGTTCACTATGATAGTTTAGGAAAAATAGTTTGGCAGAGGAAAAAATAAAATTGCTCCGATCCTATCACCCAGGGACAACCACAATTAACATTTTGGTTTATATCCTTCCAGATTTCACCTATGCATATATAATATTTACATATTTTTCATTTTTTTGCAAAAATGAAATTATGGTATACATACTTGAATGATGACATGAGGCCATCTGGTTCAAAAATATTAACATAAGATCACTCAAGGTAAACTTGTAATGGAGCATAGTAACTGGTATTGAGCCAGGCAGAATAACTCAATTCTTATCTAAGTGGAGACTTTTCTCCTAAGAGACCCATTCCTTTGTTTTTCCTCATCACAAATCTGAGGCAATTTCACATTTGCTTCAATCCTTAGAAAGGGGCCCCTATATGAGCTTTAGGGTACATACATATATCAAGACACACGTATACAAACACTCTCCCCAAATCGTCCATAACTTTAATTCTATATGTGAATGTGAAAAAAGGAAGAAAGAACCTCAGCTGTTTATATCTATTTCTGGTCATATAAGTTTTAGAAATAAGAAATCCTCCTAAATGTTGAAATCATTCAGATCAGTCCTCTGAAAATGAGACTCCTTATTGGGACTTGGCCAAATTGATATTAGAGCATATTTCATTCCTCTGAACTTGCTACTTTCTCTGGTCCATTTATCTGCTTCTTCCCTGGGTTTATTCTCGCAACCTTTGTTCTGAACTTCCAGTTGAAGACTTTTCATCACGAGAGTGGTGGGGGGAGAAGACAGGATTGTAAAACACTGAGCATTTAGTAAATTGCCCTCCTTCCTCTGCTTTTTCTCAGAAACTGGGCAAATCTGTGGAAAGAAGAACAGCCCGTGAATTCTGTGAAGAACAACGTGAATGAAGTAACTTTTACAAAAGATGCCCAGTGTTTAAAAATGGAATTTCCTGAGTATTAATCCCAGCTATATCCTTGTTAGTTAATTTAGGAGACAGCTGCAAAATACTACAGAGTAGCTAATTCAATTTGAGGAGTGTGATGGCCAAATATTACATCTTCCAGCATTAAAAGACAGCAGCTATAGAAAGCACTGCATTTTGGCCTTTGAGAAAGAAATTAGAATTATTTGGAAAAATAATAAGGGTACTTCATGTGACACATTTAGCCACAGCCTAAAACTGATTAGAACTTCATATTTTAATTGGAATTCTGGATTTTCTGAACCAATTCCTTCTCAAAGTTTTCTCCAAGTCTGAATACAGAAGATTATTTTCTTACCAGTCAAAATGCTCAATTATTATTATTATTTTTTGGAATGGATCTCCTCCTGCCATTGGGTGTAGCCCAGGAGTTAACCAGGATGGAGAGACTTGGAGAGAAGGACTGAGAATGCAATTGATAAAGCACTGAATCTTTAAATACTCCCTGCCACTGGCTTGCATTGTAACTAAGTAACAAATTAAAGGAGGTATAAAATTTAGATCAATGAATTTTTAGTAGACTTCAGTTTATTACCTAAACTCCCCACCCCCAACTCACCTTTTTTTCTTTGTATCAAAAGATTATATTTTAACATTGTTCCCTGGATAGGTATTTAAAATGAGTCTGCAATCACCGTCTGATACATAAGTTGAACTGTGGAAAAAGAGAATGCTATCATAATTTTATCATCAGATTTTAAAAATTATATCCATCTATTTGAAGTCATTTACTATCCAATAGTTGCCATTCAATTCTAGGCTTACTTCAGTCAGAGTTCAACCATACTTTAAGTGTGTCTCCTTCTTTCCTGGTATTAACACAAAAATTTGTGTTCAGGCTCAAATTTTGCATCATCTGAACTCCTATAAATTTCAGACAAGGACCGTTTTTACTGCACATAGAGGTGGAAAAGAAACTAGCTGTATTCATGAGCAGTGCTTAGAAACCATTGTGTGCAATGTAAAGAATCTTTGATTGCCACAGCCACACAAAAGTGCCATGAGGGTTGTTGTTACCATTTTTAACAGCTAATCAAGAGTGAGTGAACAATTATTTATAAACTAGATCTCACATTTTCAGAATGCTCTTCTGCGTATTAATGTAAAATGATAAGAAGTCAAATCTCTCAGAGGCTATTGCTGGGAATCCAAACTGTGAACGTGTGTGGATTTCGGAACACATACTTACATAAAAAGCCCTGCATGTGGGCTTATTACTCGGCATGATTTGGAAGGCAAACAATCAAAGGATGTATTGTAGCACATTGGAGGAGAAATAGTTCCAGAAGTGTCGTTTATCTGAAAAAAATGTGGTTGTGCCTATATAATGCAGGACAAGTGTTGTGATTGGTACCAGCAGGCTTGGAATGCATCCTCTCTAAAAATAAAATGATGTGCGATTTGTTGTTGGCATCCCCCTTGATTGCTAATTTATTGATTTTCTGGATTTGGGTTTTGAACAAGGTTGCATAAGCTTAAGACAAGATTCATCAAATCAGCATATGGCACTGGGAACTCTGGCTTCTAAAGACTGCTATATATATAAAAGATGCTTTGGCTTTAAATGTTATTTATTAGCTGTAAATATATGTGTGTATGTGTAAAGGGAGTTTGTACATATTGAAAAGGTCATTGTAGCTGTCTGCATTTAAACAAGTGTGGTGCTAACTTTGTACATGTTTTTATCAGTGACAGTCTCAATGAGCCAACTTACTCTTATGAAATAATACAATGAAATGGGCTTTTTTTTAAAAAAAAGAAAAGAAACTTTCATAACTATGTGAAGAAATGAAATCAGCTTTTAATAAAATGGACAGAATTTTATTATAACACTAAGTCATTATTTTGTATCATTTTAGTCCACTTTTTAAAAAAGGAAATTTACTCTTAGGGCAGATTCATTCAGCAAATATTTACTGACTGAGTAACCACTCTACTCAGTAAATAATATAGCTTCTAAAAATTATAGTGCCTGTTATATTACAAAGCCTTAGATGAAGTTTGATATTTGTAGACAGCCTAGGATAAATCGTGAACTCTTTAAATGAACTGGAGAGGAAAATGATATGGAATTTTCCTGAATAAAATGCATAGGACTTTTTCACGAGTAAAATATTAAATTGGTATAAAATATTGTTGACCATTTTCTAGAATATATTGTCTCTATTTTGAGGTCTAATAGTTAGCTATAGAGTGAGTGGCATCTGTATAATAAAGTGAATTTGGGGCGGGGCATGTTTTTTAGAACTCTGCTTTGAGTTGTCTTCATAATTAAAGCATGCATAACCCAGATATGCAATTAAATAGGGATTGCTTCTAAGTACTGCCAGGAGGAATTGCATCTAGAAAACAATTAATTTAGGAGCCAGGGACCTAAACCTTCATTGTCAGTTAGGTATAGGGCCTCCTGGAGCTGGGATCCCACCTGACAGGAAGGGGCTCCTCAATTTGCACTTTGCCTACTGCTTATCAATGCCAGTTGTCTAATCAAAAAGATGGACAATAACAAGTGTTGACGAGGAGTGGAGAAATGTGACCCTGCATACATTGCTGATGGGAATGTGAAATGGTACAACCACTCTGGAAAACAGACCGACAATTTCTTTTTTTTTTTTTAATAATTTTTCTATTTTTTAAGAAGATACTTAGATTACATAAATGTTACATGAAAATTATAGGGGATTCCCATATGCCCCGCTCCCTACCCCCTCATATTTTCCCACATTCTCAACATCCTTTATTCATGTGGTACATTCGTTACAATTGATGATCACATTTTGGTACATTGCCACTAATCGTGGATTATAGTTTATACTGCAGTTTACACTCTCTGCTGCACAATTTTGTAAGCTGTGACAAGATATATAATGGCCCGTATCTGTCATTGCAATGTCATTCAAGACAATTCCAATGTCCCAAAAATGTCCCCATGTTACACCTATTTTTCCCTCTCCCTCCCTTAGAAACTCCCATAGCCACTGCCTCCACATCAATGATGAAAGTTCTTCCATTGCTAGAATCACAATAAGTCTATAGTAGAATAACAGTAAGTCTACTCTAGGCCATCGCTCATTCCCCAATCCTGAGTATTCTGGGATGGTGATGCCCACTCCACCTCTAATTAAGAGGGCTCTTAGATCCCATAGGGCACATGGATGGGACGGTCTCTCTTGCAGTTGCAGACTCTCTCTGTCCCTTGGCATGGGCATTGTCCATCATCATCTCCTTGTTAGTTCTCCTGGGTGAGTCCAATGAACTGGATAGTAGGTGTTACAACTCTGCTGAGATTCAGGGCTTGAATCTCAGACTGGCACATGGACAGCCCAAAGATTTAAGTTTCTTGGACATAAACCCATCAACTCTAGTACTAACAATAGGCTCAAATAGAAGGGGCAGAAGAGCCACGTGTAGGAAAACCACAATGGAGCCCAACTCTGTCATACTGGAGAGCATAAATTCCAAAGTAGGGCCCACTGGCAAGGCACCAAACTTCTGAGCTGTCTGCCCTGCCTATAGTGTCTGGATGGCTCCACAGCCCTCAGGAGCCCTGCTATTTGAGGCAATATTTACTTTGGCAGTCAATGAGATCCTGCTGAGATGTGCATAAGTGTAACTTATGGAATGACCTCCCGACTCACTTTGAAGTCTCTTAGCCTTATGAACTCATTTTTCTTTACCGTTATCCCCTTTTGCTCAAGGTCTTTTTCCAGATGCATTGCTAGTTGGCGCTTGATAATAATCCCTCGGTGCCAGGGAAGCTCATCCTCGGGAGTCATGTTCCATGCTGGGGGGAACGTAATGCATTTATTTTTTTTTTTAAGATTTATTTATTTTATTACATATCTCCCCTTCCCCCCCGCTGCAGCGACGCGCCGAGACTGGTCACTACGCAGGCGCGGCTTTCCCCGCTTGTGGGCGGCTTCTGCTTCTATTCACGGCCGGCTTTTCA
>PVKH010003261.1:0-25278 GCA_004027955.1 Chaetophractus vellerosus
AAGGCCTCAAATAATGTTTTTAAATCCATCTTGATTCAGTTGAGCCACACCTTAACTGAATTAACCTCAGCAAAAGGTCCTGTTTACAATGTACTCACATCCACAGGATAGATTAAGAATAAGAACATTTTTTTTTCTGTTGTGTATAACTCCAAGCCATCACAGTAAGTGATGTGAGCATGTTTTCTGTTGTATTAAAATTATTCTATTAAATCAAACTAATCCTGGTATTATTAAACACATACACTACATTCAGAGTTGATAATTCTAGACATTCAATATGTACAGTATGTTAGCACTACTAATTTTCTAAAAATATAAAGAATGGTATCTTAATACTGCATTGTTGGGTTAATTAATTTTTAGGCCACTAATAAGAAAAATAAAAAACATAAGACACCAAAAGATCTTCAGAAATAACTCTCCTAAAACAATACTTTATATATTAAAACAAGTTCTATATGGATCAACAACTGGAATTTACAACTTATGTCCCTGTGTCCATGCATTTAGTACCATTTAACAACTATTGTAATTTTTACTGTTCAGTTATTTTTAAATCAATGTGACTCCTACTTGTGCTCTGATACTGACATTTTCTTTGGTTCATCTCATATATCTTCTTCTCTTAAAAGAAGGTGTCAGGGCCGGCTGGATAGCCCAGTGGATAGGGCACCAGCATACCACATGGGAGGCCCTGGGTTCGGTTCCCGGGGTCCTCTCCTAGCAGGCAGACCGCCTTGAGAATGGCAAGCTGCCATGGGTGGGCCAGAGCCGCCGTGGGCAGGGCAAAAAGCTGCCATGGACAGGGCAAAAGTCTCCACGGGCAGGGCAGTTCGCCTGCGAATGGAGCTCAGCCAGCCACCCGCGAACTGAAGCAGAGCCGGCCATGAATGGAAGCAGAAGCCACCCACAAGCGGGGAAAGCTGCGCCTGCGCAGTGACCAGTCTCGGCGCGTCGCCGCAGCGGGGGGGAGGGGAGATATGTAATAAAATAAATAAATCTTTAAAAAATAATAATAAATAAAAAAAAATAAAAGCAGGTGTCTATGTTGAGAGAAATTTCACTGTAGATGTCTCATTCCCCCCTTTCATGGGGAGAATGCTTATTCATACAAGTAAGATATGAAACTCTGTGCTTATCTTCATTTTGTATATAGGAAAATAATGGACTCAGAGACTTACTGTTAGATAGGACTGTGACTGCCATTTATGTTGTTTTTCCACAGAAGACTTGAAGGCTTTATTTTATTGAATATATGAACTCTATTGAAACTTGAAACCCAATTAATAGGATTCCGAGGACCTTTTCTACTAGATTTGTATTCTGAGCCTTATTGGTGGCATGATATATTTCCTGGGACATTAAGCAACCAGACATGTTGGGGGCCAATTGCACTTGCTTCATACCTTACATAATGGACTAATAATGAGGAAAGTTTATTTCCCTGATTTTGCCAGTGAGAATCTTGAGCATTCTCTATTTTCTCCTCATGTCTGTCTTAGTAACTGCAGAGTAGATTTTTCTCCCAAGATATACATACAACAGCAAAACCTGAACCATCTTTCTCAACTAATGAGCTGCAAAGTATAAAAGTTTAGCTCAATCTCTATGGAAACTTTTGAATATGGTGACCTACTGGTGCTGAATGCAGATGAGTTGACAATTCCTCCTAGATGGCAGATTGTCACAGATGGGAGATGGTAGGACTTTATAAAAGCCACTAAAATGATCTCTGCCTCAGTTTCCAGCACTGTAAAGGCATAATCGTCTAATTTGCAGTCATATTATCAGGATTAATGAGGCAATCCTTAAAATTACATTAAATTTCTTGGAGACAGGCATTATATAAATAGGAAGCACTCTATTAAATGGGCAAAAGCTCAAGAATGAGTGGCTAAATTTAATATATAAAATGCAGTCTGAAATTTAAGTAATTGCCCAGAAATCAGGACTGAGGGCCAATTACTGGACATCCAATCTGTGTCATTTGAGAAAAATTGTTCAGAACATCCTTTCTTCAATTTCAACATTTGCTTATTACATGAAGTAGATAATTTAACACTAAATAAGGACATGGTTACTTTCTCTCCATGTATCATTGCTGATTGCTAAAAAAAGAATTATATTAAATTGGTAGTCAGAATCTTTTCCCAAATGATGATAATTGGGTCGTAGATTCTTAGGACACCATTCAGTTGGAAATAAATGGTTAGAGCAAATATAAAGGCTCTGTCTTCAGCACATGGTATTCTATATTTTCTTACACATTACATTAACTGCAAAAAGGAAGAGGCATGCCCAAAACATGCATCTGAAATTTAGCTTAAAAGTACCTTGAGTTAATTGTTCATATTTCTTTTATTCATACTTATATAATTATTGTGAAGTTTCTTTTCAGGTGATATGAATCCTAATTAATCTTGATTGATTGCTCACTGAATATAGAACACTGTGCTAAGATACATTCATGGGGAAACAACGTGGACCCAAACTATCTGATTCTTTCATCGTAATCAGTATCCATAAAGAATGTCTTCATTCAATACAAACAATTGTATATTATTGGGATTTTAGAAGATGCACATATACTGTGATCCAAATGAATTTAGGACTTAAAATAGAAAAGAAGTAGTCTCACATAGACTGTCCTAAAAATTTATCACTGGTGATTTGGGTAAGAAAGCTACTTATGCTTTGATTTATTTATAATATGGCAAGTTACTTAATCTTGAGAGCTATAGGCTGTGAAGCATGATTTTCTAGAAAGATGTTTCCAGGAAGCTACAGGAGTTCTCAAAGAGAAAGAAAGAAAATTAAACTTCACTTATCTAGATGGGAGGTTGAAGATGAATTATAGAATATGGTATACAAATAAGGCACTGAAAACAAATCAGGAAGACACATGCTCCTAAATTAGAGTTGAACATCCTTTGGATAAACATGATTTGTAAAAACTTTGTCCAAACATTTCATATGTGCTTGTGTAATTTGTGTCCCCTTCATGACCACTTGGAGAGCCCAGAGTGAGGTGGGTTCACAAATTCTACTGAGACCTACAAGTTACCCAAGATGGTTATTATTCCAATCCAAATAATCAGTTGGAATGGAGTAGGTATATCAAGATACTCCTGTAGAAATTTATTATTAAGGGAGACAGAAGGCATAAAATTAACATCTCATTCATATAACTTTCCGATGTTTCACTTGAGTAAATAAAGCTCCTGGGAACGTGTTTATAAATCACCATTTCCCACGTTTATTTTTCAGGAAATACTTTGTTCCTGTATTAATTCTATAAGACCCCATTTCCCCCACTCCAAAATATTTATGTTATTCTAAATACATGCCAGGAAGTTTCTGGATATTATAGAAATGAATATCTATTCATTTCATTTTTACATCTAGAAAGGTAAGTTGCTGATAAACAATTTTCAATTAATATTGACAAAATTAATCTTCTTTTAAGTGATAACTAAATAGTAGAAAGAGCCAAAAGGTAAAAAATATATGATAAGGAGTATTTAGCAAAAAAATCACATGTAAAAGCCATTGGTAATGAACACATATCATAACCAAAACATATTGAGGGAATTCAACCTAGAATAGAGGGTACTAGGTGATGTACCTACTGATCATTCTATTTAAAATCAAAACTCGATTTTACCCTTAAATGAAAACATTTTCTTGATTTTGTTTATTACCTCTTAAGTGAAAAATATGCTCAATTCATCAGTGAACCATGAATTTACAAATTCTTTCTTCCGTGGGCCTCTTTCAGAATGTAACTTGGTTCTACCTCATTACAGAGGAACATTATGTTGCCTTCCCTAATGTGATGTGTTGATATACAAAAGGGTGATATATCATCCAGATGACTCTTTAGACCATTGTATTTTGAAAGCTATGGTTTTCTGAACATAGCAATTATGTAGCTATATAGAAATAAACCTTTTCTAAGTTAACATCTCTAATACTGTGGAATTTTTATTTGGTAGCTAATGCCAAAAGAAGGAAACACATCAGACATTATTATATATATGTAAATGGGCACAGCAGAATTGCAAAAACTTTTTATACTAAATCAATAATTTTCACATTCCTTTTGGCTTTGTCTATAAATACAATTAAATGTCCCATGCTTTGGTAGAAGTCCCCACCAGTTTGTTACAATTGTCTTATCCCTCTCTCCAAGAAATAGTAATTTAAGAGAGATTTAAAAAAATTATTTCTTAATGTGCATTTGTTTGGAAATTTTTATAAATATATATATTTTTAACAACCACAAATAAATTTTGCAGATTATAATTTATGAGAAAACATTTTCAGATAATATAATCAATCAAAAGTGATTATTCCTACCTAGCCACCTCATCTCTTTTCTTCTAGAAAAGAAGGTGTAGAGAAGTCTACTTTATTAAACATATTCCCCCTTGACTCATAATTTGGTTACCAACCAACTGTAGGTAGGAGCAAAAGTAGATTTCTCTATTTGGCAAACTGACCCTGAGGAGAGGTATATTTCAAGGGAAAAGATTTTACAGGCTGAGGTGGCTCAACTTTTAGCTATGTAAGTCTACAGATATCATTTTCTTTTTTAGGTTAGGGAGAATTACAATGCAATTTCAAATTCAATTCAAGTCTTTGACCCTGATTTGCCAGAACATAAATATATCCAATCTAATTACATCAGAACAAAGAACACTTTCTACTTCCTTGCGGCTCCTTCTTTCATTGTTTCCTGGAGATAAGATACACTTAGGGTTATATAGAATGAAAGTGGAAGACCAGTTATAGAGGAGAGTAATAACATACAGGAGCTTTCACCCGAGTTCGATAGGAAGATCATAACAGATTCTTGATGTTAAATGTGCATTACATTCAAACTGTTTAATCCACTGCTGCTTTTTAAGCATTAACCTTTTAATGTAATGTAATAGCCTAGAAGTTAACAATATTTCATTAATTCTCAAATAAATCAATTCCAAAGATCACTACCAGGCCAGTTATTTTCCACGTTTTAATTTTCTACCAAGTGCTGAAACCCAGAGAATGATCTATGACAGAATATAAAAACGTATTGAGTCCTTTATAAAGCACCCAGTGCCCAAGCTATGGAAGGGGTTGGTTAAGAAAAATGGATTCTGGGGAAGAATGGCAGAATGTACCGATCTGCTTTCTGCCTGTTGGTTTTTGTTTTGTTTTGTTTCTGCATTTTCAAAATGTTTATTGACCTGTTTTAAAATACTGTATTTTAGCCTGTTTTAGAATACATTCCCTGCTAATGGAAATGTGTTAGGATAAGAAAAGTTACTGGTACAGAATGACAGTTAAAATCCAAACAAGGGTTCCAGTAGAGTGAGCCTTTTCAAGAGGCTCTTGTTCTAATTGAATCTGGGAAATCATAGGCATAATAACTAATATGTTTTGAGAAATGATGTTCCATGTGTCAAAATGTTTTGAGACACTGGGTGATCTCTTTTTCAGGAATAACAAGAGCAGCACTGTAGTTTCTTTTGTCAGTCATTTACTATTTGATCTTTGGCTAGTCACCTGTCTTCATTGTGGCATAGTTCTCTCTTCTAAAAAAGAAAATGTTGACTTATTAATGAGAGACAAGGGAGGAGAAGAATGAATAAAATCAAATTAAAATGTGTTGCACATATATATAGTTAAGTTATGAACCTAACTATTTATATGTGAAAATTAGGACCTTTGAATACCAATCCAAATAAATGTGCACTTTCTTTCATAAGACATTGCGTAGTGCTTCCCCATTAGAACTGGATTATGGGCTACTCAGAAATAATATGAGAAAAGAGAAATTTGTTCTGAGAATTATATTAGATATATTCCCTTGATATCAACTTCTGCACTAAGTGAAAGTTCCAGCTATCATTTACCAGATTACTTATCTGTGGCCTACTATACTTGTTCACTTGGAGGACAAATTCAGTAGGCTAATTAGGTCCAACAAGATCAGTTATGACTTTTGCCCATGCTTTTAGTTAACCAAGACTGTTTTCAGGACAGGCAGCTCCACACTTAGCTTTTAGTGTAATTTGATTTCTAAGAGTAAATCAGGGCTTTGGAAATGTCATGCTCTTATTTTAATGAGTTTATAATTAAGCAGAACCCAGGTTGTTTTCTTTACAGGATCCCACCCACAAGGATTCTATTGATTTAATGTTTCATTATATGAGAAAGCACATCAGGAGAAGGGAAAGCAGAAAACAAATTATGATTGAATCTAAGATGTAGATCTGTATTGGAGTAAGACTACTGACCTGTGAAATACCTGCAAGGAGTATTTACAAAATATTCCTGTTGCCAAAATGATGAAGGAAGATTTTCTCTGGGTGTTGGGGAGACGAATGCAAATTTGAGAAGTTACCTTAAAATTATGCCAAAATAATTTGTCCATATTTGCATTAGTGAGAGATGTATTTTTTTTGTTGTTGTAAAGGGAATGACTTAGTATGCCTAAAAGTTGTTTTATGTAGAGGGAAGATATATTTAAACAGAACAATGTCAAGTGGGGAAGAATCTTTGAGATTGAATGCATGAATTTTGAAGAGTTCAGTTTAGCTTTGCATATATTCTCCAGTATTATTGTTGTCACTAAAATTATTTTGAGAACATTCTATTGCTATGTACCTTACTCTCATGGCAACACTTCCTACCCAAGGAATATTCATTTCTGCCAACTGAAATAATGTCTACATATAGAAATGACATTTTTAAAGCAAGAAATTAGTTATCATTATTCTCTCATTCCTCACATTATTTCACCAGCATCATCAAGTACTACTTTATACCAGGACTCAAGGTAGGAATTGGAATAAATGCAAAGAACACACTCGTCATAAAGAAGCTGATAAAATTAGCAATTTAAATGTAATATGGTGTATGTGCAGGGTATTATAAGAGTACTGAGGAGGACCACAAACAAGAGATATTTAAAATTTTATATTAACAGCAGCTTATTTGCATATTAATTATTAAGCATATGTAAAGCATTAGCTGGTTCTGAAGCCATTTTGTAGAATAATGTCATGGGAATATATATATGTTAATAATAGATAAGACCGAAAATGTAGAAATGTAGGTTTGCACCAAGCTGGGGAAAACCTTGAAAACTAAACTCAGAAACTGGATATTCTTTAGTCACTTGGGAGACACTAAAGCACTTAAGGATTTTTTTATTTTTTAATGCTCTTTCCAAATTTCACGGAAAAGCCCAGTGTAAAGGACACTTAAAGAAGTTTAAGCTGATAACATAGCTGGAGTAATTCCAACTGGGCCACTCCCATGTATTTCACCTTGGAGTAAGGCCTCCACCAACATCCCAATGATTAACAAGTCCAAAAGAGTGAAGTCAGAAGCCCGGGCAGATTTGGGGAAAACCAAGACGTCTTACAACTGATGCTCAGAGAGGTACAGATGACAGGCAAATCCAGAAACAACTTTCTCAAGCATGTATTGGTAGCTATAGTGGTTAAGTTTGCTTAGTATTTCTGTTCATCTAGTTCCAAGGGCTCAAGCAGTGGCATGTCCTGAGGAAAAGTATATAGTTTGGGAACTAAAAGTTTTCCAAAACTTGTATAAAGTATATATTTGTATACTTCATTAATATTTGAATTAAAGACTATTTAAAAATAAAAAATATCAGGTTTGTGTGATTCTCAAGTCAATGTTTATAATGTATTTGCACAAGACATCAAAATGAGAAATTGTGATGTTATTGGAGTTAAAGATTTGGCCTGTACTCAGTGATTCTCATGATAAGTACAAAATTTTATTTGTGGTCTACAAAGGAGACATTAAGAAAATAAGGGAGATACAGCATATTAGCTTTGAAGTTGTAGAGTTCCATGTGAATTTTGAGGAAAAACAGCCTAGATTAGGATTGTAAGATCTTAGGTATAATTTTGAAAGACTGCTTATAGAAGATATGTTTTAAAAGATATCATGAGAATTTCAATAGTTTCATATCTGATAAATACAAAGAAGGAACCCATTAAAGAGTCATGCAACAAAGGCAGAGAATGAATCTTACTGTGACTGGTGGCAAGACACCACCAGAACCCTACAGACTTCAGAGAAGCATGGCCCTGCCAACACCTTGATTTCAGACTCCAAAGCTGTGAAATAATACATTCCTGTTGGTTAAGCCAACTAATGTGTGTTACAGCAGTCCTGGAAAAGAGAGACATGAGGTAAAGGGATTGAGAGCAGTTACTGGAGGGATGCTTATTTTATATAGCATGTTTCTAAAATGTCTCTCCGACAAGATGACATTTTTTAATAGATATTTTTTATTAGGGAAGTTGTGAACTTACAAAACAATCGTGCTTACTGTGCAGAATTCCCATACATCACCCCTCCACAAACGCCTTATATTGTTGTGGAACATTTGTTACATATTATGAAAGACCTATCAGAATTTTCCCACTGACAATGGTTCATAGCTTATATTTGGTATATTTTTCCATATACCTCCTATTACTAACACTGTATATTAGTATTGCACATTTGTTATAGTTCATGAAAGAATGCTCTTGTATTTGTACTGTTTACCACATTTTGTTGAGATGACATTTGAGCAGATACTAGAAGAAATGAGGCAACCAGTTCCTACAGATATGTGGGGGGGGGATGATTGTTCTGAGAAAATGTATTACACCCTAGGTATGGGATGCTTAGCATGTTCATAAAATGGTGAGAAAGTCAATGGCTGAAGGGAAATGAAGAGAGAGAAATTGATAGAGAGGAGTTTAGACAGGTAGTGAAGGTGCTAGAATATCTGTGGTCTTATAAATCAGGGAAAAGGAATTTAGTGAATAAGAGTTGGATTCTGGATACATTTTAAAGTTAGAGAAGATGGCCATAAAGACTATGTATGGATTGTGAAATTTCAAATAAATTATTTAGTGGATGATTCCAAATTTTCTGGAGCAACTGGTAAAATTCAGCTGGCTTATACTGAGGTGGGGAGGTTTATATATGAAGCTGGTTAAGAAAGGCACACAGTTCAGCTTTGGAAATGTTTTAAGATGCTTATTAAGCATCCAGGTAGAAATATCAAGTAGGTAGTTGGACATAAAAAATGTAAAGTTAGAGTGAGGTCAGGGATGGAGGGGTATATTTATAGATAGCGTTGCAAAATTATTAATGGGAACTAACATGCAGGTGATAAAACTGAGGTCCATATAGGTTAATGAGTTTTTAAGTGACAGTTTGTAAGTAACAGAACTCTAAGTTGCTTTGGCTCTGTCTGATGACATATCCCATAGTCTTTCTTTCAGCTGAGTTTAAGTTATAGAGATTGAATATTCAAAATGAGGCAAATGAAACATAGAGTCATGAAGGACAACATCTTAATTAAATGTCCACCTTTGTTATTTGTGAACCTGACATTTCCTTTCAAGGCAAAGGAACTTGAATTCATTCACTTAATCAATAGTAGTATATATTGAGAACTGCTATGTGCCAGACACTCTTCTAGATGTTGGCAATTCTGTGGCGAATAAGACAGACTATACCCCTGTCTTTATTAGATGAAGTTTTTGATCTAGGGGGAGGAGAGAAAACAGGCAGATAAATATATAACTAATAGTGTACACTATAAATGACAGTGACTTGCTTGTAACATCAAGCAAGGCAACAGTCAGAAAATGGATGAGGAAGGATGTCCAGAGAAATCTTCTGGGATAAAATTGAGCAGATTACCAAGTGTTAAGAATGAACCAGCCCTTCCTAGATCGGGGTGTGGATACAGAAGAGAGCTTTGGGAGGGTATAAGGAAAACGTGTGTGTGGAGGACGCAGAAGTGCTTTTCAGGCACAGAGGACAATAAGTGAAAGATCTTGAGCTCACCATTGTTTTCTGTTAATTATTTTTAAATAATTTTGAGCCCTTCCACATCTTTCTGGTCTACAGGTGTGTGTGTGTGTGTGTGTGTGTGTATGTGTGTGTTTAATAAAGCTTGAGTGAGATAGCTACATAGACAAATTCCTACACATACATGTCTAAGAAATACTGCCACAACATTCTGGTCTTCCAAAGCATGATGTCAATCTTGACTCCAGCAGTCTGAATGGTTAGACACATTGTGAATTCAATATAGAAATGTTGTAAGACATGGAAATCACAAAGTTGAAACGGTCCAGCAAAGAGGGAATCCAAAGGTTTGCCTCCTGCTGTTAAATTAGGGGAGAAAATAAATGTTTCTGTGACATATACAATCTTGGGTCAAAATGCCCTTCTTTGAAAAGATTGTGATAGATCACACTGCTCTCTGTGGAGTCCCTTTGCTAAATGAGGGAAATGAAATTCCTCAAGTTAACAGCCAGACAGATGTTTGTCTTTTCTAGAATGCCCTGGGTGCCAGAAAATGCCAAAATTTCTGTGAGAAAGGACACTGCACTGAAAATGCTTTCCATTAAATTTGAGAACCTATCTGTATTTTTTGACCTCTTATAAGTTTGATATCCTGAATCTTTGTTTCTGACCACAGTGCCAATTGAAAATCGGAGTTTGGAAAAATAATTTATGAGATAAATTGGTGATAAATGGCAAAAATATCAATATATTTAAAAATGTATTTGATAAATCCATGGCAAATAGATATATTCTGGATCACAGAAAAATACTTAGAGACAGAGGGAGACATATCCATTTTTTCAGAACACAGTGCAAATGAAGACATACATAGTGCAGTTTAAGCACCTCAAACCTATATGCAGTCCTTATTGTGAATAATTTAACAGTAAAGTAAGCAGATTTCCCACTAAGCCAGTATGTAATTAAATATATTGAAAGCACTACGTGAGTAAGAAATAGAAGTAAAAATCAAGAGTCCAAAAAACCATCTACATTTACATAGTCTCCTTATTTTACAAAGCACTTATCCTTATTTTATCTCATTTAAACTTTTAACATTACTAATAGATATATTAGTCCAAATTTAAGATTCAGAGAGGTTAAGCAAGTTTAAAGTTTTCAGAAAGCAATATATGATAGATCCCCTATTGAAAATTGGGTTCCATTATAGAAAAACTCCAAATCTTATGTGCCACACTATAGTAGCAAGACAATGCAACACAATAGAGAAGAGGAACTTTATTCATTCAAATACGTTCAATAGGCAGTATTCTACCTTCTCTTCCTTTGGGTGTTATAGTTGTGGGGAGAGAAGGTATGCCATATAATTTAAGTACAGTCAACAGCTTCATGAATTTGCATGTGATCTATAAACTTTAATAAACTACCTTCCATCTTACATAATGACATCCAATTTCTTCAGGATTTGAGTTCTACATAGTTCATAGGGTTTTTTCTATCAATCATAAAAAAAGAATGAAATAAATGATGATCATTGCTTGAAGAAACGATTAATACATCCACTATAAGAACACCAAAGTCTTGCTCAAACATTCTGACATTTCAAAGTTTAAAAAAGGCTATTCTCTTAGAAAAATACCAGCAATTGTATTGAAAAGTATACACTAGCTAATAAAGAAACCATTTGTATACCAAATTTAAATTGGACTCCAGAAACTCTCCAGTGGGAAAAAAATGGCAAAAGAACAGGTCCTAGAAATTGACTTATTTCTAATGAGAAAGAAACCTTTATAAATGCTTCATTCTAGACATGAGCAGGGAGTTAACTATTATACTCTCTTCCAGATTTTGCTCCTAGCAAACAAAGCAGAACAAAACAATTTCGCCTTTGTAAAAGGAGAAAGCAAAAGAAGAGAGCTGATTTCACTGCATGGAAAGGTGGTATGAGTCTTTTATAATAGAACTGGCAAAAATTAATTACTTTTCTAGATGTAAGCAGGCCAAAATGAAATTCTACAAGGCAGGAGCACTTTATATTCAGGAATCACTTCCCACAACATTTGAGGAAAGAAAAAAAGTTTATTAGTAATTGTATATAGGCGGTAATGTTTCTTATTTTTTTCTCTAAACTCTATCAAATATTTGATGTTAAATCTTTTGAACTGCGAGCTTCTTATGAGCACATGAGGATTAAATTGTTTCTTTCTCTATGACAACAATGCTATTTTTAAATCTCTTTACTCTGCATTGCTGCCTTCATGGCTAGATATATTCTGGATTCGTTTATCCAAACCTTTCCTATCTGGCTCGCAGTTTTTCAGTTTGATTTCTTTTCATTCCAACCACTTAAAAATCAAGAAAATAATAGTGACACTAACCAGTTTTCAAAGCCCCTATCGACTCTAGTTCCAAGCAGGATATTCTTACAGTCAAGACATTGTTTCCTTCAAGGAAGCAGGCAACTGATGACCAGTGTTAGGTTAGTGAGTTCTCCTGGTTCAGGGCTTGGCACATGAATTCCCAACTTTCTAATCTCAGGAAAGCCAGATAATTGTAGCCTGAACATTATTGAAGGAACTGTATATTGAAAAAAAAATTATTCCCCAGCCTCCATCTTGTGTCAGCCTTCAAAAACAGCCAGCTCCTAACTGTTCCACCTCACTGCTGAGCTGTAATACAAAATGCAGAGGCTACTGGATAATTTCTTTGTATCCTTATGAAAGTCTGCCAGAGAGGTAGGTGTCTAATTACTATCTAAGCTTTATTTCACTGGTTTAGACAGAAAGTACCTAATACAAGAAAGAAAAGTCCTTCTATCCAGGACTTGATCTGTTTAAAGCTATCTTTGAATATTTTTCTTTCTTTTAACTTTAAAACAAAATATACTCGACACCCAACCCCAAGCACAGTCAGTATTAATTTCTTTTTTTTTTTTTTTAAGATTTATTTATTTTATTACATATCTCCCCTTCCCCCCCATTGCGGCAACGCGCCGAGACTTGGTCACTGCGCAGGCACGGCTTTCCCCGCTTGTGGGCGGCTTCTGCTTCTATTCACGGCCGGCTCTTGCTTCAGTTCGCGGGTGGCTGGCTGCACTCCATTCGCGGGCGACGTGCCCTGCCCATGGTGGCTTTTGCCCTGTCCGTGGCAGCTTTTTGCCCTGCCCACGGTGGCTCTGGCCCGCCCATGGCGGCTTGCCATTCTCAAGGCGGTCTGCCCGCTAGGAGAGGTCCCCAGGAACCGAACCCGGGGCCTCCCATGTGGTATGCCGGTGCCCTATCCACTGGGCTATCGAGCCGGCCCCTCATTTCCTTTTTATCCAAGTGGAAGTAAATACAATATGAACATGGGGAAAACTGTCAGTAAACAACCTGACAGTTTGATTTTTTTAAACTTCCTTCCCTAAGGTAAGGTAAGGTAAGTACATATATCATAAAAGCAGCACTTCTCAATGTAGTAAAAGACCAATATTTGTTTGCTAATTTGTTTGTTTGTTTTGTTTAATTCCCAGTTGTTCACAGACCAATATATTTATAAAATACAGTTGGATTTCACAGTTTTGTCAAATCACTCTAGAAATTTCTAAATTTTGTGGATAGGAGATAACACACCACACTGTTGGCAGCATTGCCAATAATATTATATTTATTTGTTCTTGTACTTACTCTTTTCATAGGACTAAGAGATCTTGAACCTTTTGGTGAAGGTTTGTGTCTTACTCAATGTATCTGTAATAATAGTATACTACTCAGAACACAGTAGGTGCCTTATAAATTTGAGTGGATTAAATTTATAAATTAAATGATCACAGTCCTTTAAAAGTACCCAAGAATCCTGACTTCCCTATCTTGGGAGAGCCAGAAAGGCAGAATCAAGTGCCACATTATGGTAAAAAAAAACCATGAAGCTTATATATTTCCTCCCTTCCCCCAAATTCCATACATTTCTAGAGACTTGAAGTTAAATTAGAGTTTCTTTTGGCCCTGACAGAGCATTTGTAAATACAGTGGGTGAGCCCAAGCTGTGCATTCGGAAGGGCCTCTGTGTGATCAAGCCAGGGCTGCTTTCCATAACAGAGACTCATGGCACAAGTTCTCCACTGAGTTTTGACAGGCCAATTCCCCGTTTTATCAGGTGAGGAGCACTGATACTCATCTTGCCATAAGATTGTGAAAAATTAGAGGTGATCTATAGACAACATGTTTCATAGCATTCACCACAAGGCTAATTGCCATTATTATTACTAAAGAAATTTGCTGTAACACTACCTACCAATTGTTCACCAACTGCAAAGTTATGTATTGCATATTTTCAAAGTCCTTTAAAAGCAAGCCCCAATTAAAAGAATGCTCAAACAAGGATAAGGAAAGGGTCAGGGTGTTGGTTTTTTTTTTTTTTTTTAAAGGAGAAATAACATAATAGCTATAAGGCAACATGAGAGCTGGAAAGAGAAGGGTACACTGATAATAAAAATGATAGTAATAATATTAAAAGCAATGGATTTCAATTGACATACTTTAGAGGGGGGAAATGATGCTACAGGTCATCTGCTCTCACAGCTAATTACACTAACATCTTAACCTTGCCTTAGCTTGATGCATTAGCAAGCATCTGAACCCATGAGGGATTTCAATTTTACTGAATGTTTTTTTCTCCCAACAACTATGATGAGTACTAATCAACAATCATATTTTAATAGTGCCTTCATAGTGTTTTTTTGCTGCAGCATGAATAATTTCATACCATCTGTATCTCTCGACTTTCATAGCAAACCTCAGCTACTGAATTGAAAACTAAACGTGCTAATCTATTCACTGCACTGAGCTCATGCGTGAAGTGCAAAAGAATGTCATAGAACTTATACATCTATTTACATAGCCTTTACATTTTTTTTCCATTCTCTGTTTAATCTTTTCAGCCTGTCACTTCCTCACCAACCACCAATATTGTCAGCAATAGCTTCCTCTCCTCTTCTATCTGCTCCCATCTGTGGACCAGGCATTTAAATATTTCTTGACTCACAAGCAGAAAGGGAAACTTAACAGTTAGCCTCAATCTTTGCTCTGGAATAAATGCATCTGCATTGCAGAACTTTGCACCAGTTCTTGACAGTGTTCTTTCTCTTCATTGAGGACTGTAATTGTAAAAGCCAAGAAGCTGAAGGTCAAGTGTCCTGGCAGAGTGGTGAATTAGACTAGAAAACTACTTACCTATGTACCTGTTGCCTTCCTCTTTTTGGGGTTATTAATTCTTCCTTATTATGAGCACTAAATTGACATGGCATTTAAACAAAAGCTGTGGTTTTCTCAAAAATTGTTCGTTTTTACACTTTGAAATGATAAAAGCTCCATCTTTCCTAAGAGAAAATATGCTTCCAGTGCATCTGTAGTGTCCCCAGAAAGCAGGGAGATAAGGTACAGAGTGAACAGTATTTGTGGATCTAAAAAACCTTTTTAAGTTGTTAAGTACAAAGAATAGGTTTTGTGATCTAGTGATAAAAGGATCAAATACAGGGATTCTCAGAGGGGATTTGGGTCCCAGAACTTATTGAGGACTAAATTAAAGGGTAGGGCCAAACAGAATATTTGGTGGAATGGGCTAATAATAGGAAACACCCTGACGTAGAGTACCTTCTGCTGATTTTCAATCCCTCACTTTGAAGACACACGATACATACATACCAATCCCCCCAAAAAATAAAAATTAAAGACTCAAAACATTTTAAAAAATCCCAGAAAATATAATGAGATTCTTTTCCTCAAAAAGGTCTTATTAAAAATGAATCCATGTGTTTGGAATCAAGCAGGTTCAAGTTCCAATCTTAGATCTATCTCTGACGATCTAGGTGACCTTGGAAAAATTATTTTTTTCTCATTCAAAGTTGAAGTTTCCTAACTTGGAAAATTCTGATAATTGTAGTAACTCTGTTATATCATGGTAGTAGGATCAAATGGAATTCTATCTAAAGTACTTGAAAACTGCTTGGCACATAGTAAGTACTCAATGAACAGAGTCAATAAATACTTGCTATTATCTTGTGGAAAGGCAAACAAAATTGGCCTTTGAAGATCTTGGCACCTCTGGGATTACCTGGCCCAGTGGCTACCTTTCTCCAGCAGAAGGCGCTGTGTATTCAATTTCCCACAAGGGTGCAAGTGCTATGAACACTGGTGCACCACTTACCTGTGCAGCTGGAATCAAGCTTCAAGTTGCTTGTCTCTAAAAGATGATAATGCCACTTTCATTAAAATAAAAGCTCCCAATGGCATAAACCATTACAATCCAACAGAATAGGGTACTATTCTTGGGTCTCTTATCTCCTCAATCTTTAATAAGACATTTTATGTATTTATTTACTTATTTATTTTTGATCCTCAGTTTTCCTTTCTCAACCAAAAGAAGTTGCATTGGATAATCTCTCAAATGTCTTCTGCCTCTAAAAATGCACATGCCCATAAACATGGCAAAATGAAAAGCAATTGACTAATGAAGCTATATTTAAAAAGTATATATAGAAAAATCTAAGTGTGTAAAGAGGAAAGTGGAATTTTGATTAAATCTGTAATCTCTTCCTATGTGATTCATCCATTTCTGGAGGTTTAAATACTATACAAAAGCAGAAGACTCAAAATGTGTGGCTCCTAACCAAACCAGCACCTCATCCTTCAACTCTAATATATACTTGTCACTTGGCTGCCCAACAGATAAAGCAGATGATACAAAGATAAAACTAAGATCATGACCCTTTTCCATCCATCATTTCTATTATCTTCTAGTCTCCTGTGTTAGTAAACAGAAACCAGCCAACCAAATGCCCAGACTCAGAACTTTGGGCCATCCTTAATTTCTCTATGTTCTTCATATCACACAATACTTCTTTCAGGAAATGCATCCATCTTCATGTTCATCTCCACTCTCATCACCATCTCCACTACCATCTCTGCTACCATCTCCATCTCTGGTACCATCTCCACTACCATCTCTACCACCATTACCCTAGCCAAACTCAACATTTTCTCCTGATCAGACTCCCTGCTTCTATCCTTCACCTATACAATCCATTGTTTGCCAAATAAAGAGAATAATACTTTTAAAAAGATCTCTCTTGATTAAAACTTTATACTAAATAGCTGTTATACTCTAAAAAAAATTCAAACTCCTGGCCTTGCATTATAAGATCCCATATGCCTGGCCCTTCTTTCCATCTCCAAACCCACGTCTTACAGCTTCTCCTTACTTTAAGAAATTCTGGCCCAACTGGCTTCCTCTCTATATCATAATCATATAAACGTTATTCTTACTTCAGAGTTTTTGTACTTGCTTTTGTTCCCTTTGTCTGGAATACTTTTACTCCAAAATCTACGTCTGCCTCTTTTTCCTCCTGAAGTTATGATTTCAGATATTACCTCAAAAGGAGACCTTCTTCTGACCCCACCTTCTAGTCTTCAGTTCCATGTCTGCCACATCAGTCATCACAACCTATAATTATCTTTTTATGTATTTTATTTGTTATTGTAAGTCCCTTCAATAGATTGTAGGCTCTGGGGAAAAAGGGACCTTGTCTATCTTGTACAATGTTATTTCTCCACTCCTAACATTGAATAAGTGCTCAGGAGACAGATAAGTAGAAGAGGGGCCAAAACATGTTAATCTAGGAAATAGCTCTTTTGTCAATGAATGTGCATGCAGGGCTTATTTATAAAGATTATTTTCATGTTAGACAAAAAAAAAATAAATTCTTCATATAAATATCCTAAATTATTTAAATAACCATGGATTAGGTTATATTTCCTTTTACATCAAGATTTAGTTTTTATTCACAATACATGGTACATTCAACCAATACATTCAACCAATAGTGTTTCAGAAGCAGCAGAATAAACCAATACAGAAAGCACTGTAATAAAATTATGAGGTAGGCCCTAATTCTGATATTTCTCTGCACATTTTAACCATGAATAAATTGCTTAATCTTTAATGTTTTTTTCTTTTTTCTTTTTGGCCTCTATTGCTTCTGTTTTAAATAGATATCATAAAACCCATTAGAGATTTTATTGTGATCAATTTTTTTCTTGTTCTGTTATATTACTTTCAAAAGAATCACAGGGCAATTTTACCTTCCTGTATCTTTTTTCCAAAAGCAAAAGCCATTCTTAGGAGCTCCTTAAGGAACTAGAAGGAGGGTGTGGAAGGAAGATTAAAAACTTCTTTGTATTTTAAGAGCCCTTTAAAGACACCCTCTCTTGTCTGATGCTTTGAATAGAGGAGAGGTGTCCAATACCAAAGGCAGGAGAAGTGAACTTTCTCAACATTTCTGGGTTACTTTACTGAGTGATGTTTTTAAAAAAATGGTGAACTCCTGCTTTCCACTTACATACAATAGTCTAGATTTGGGTTGTTGGCTTGCAATTAGTGGCAATGGCCTATTGTGACAGAAACTGCAGTCAAAGAGTGTTTCTGGGGAGACTTCACAGTTATGGGAAGGTCCAGTGCCAGTGCATACTAGCAGTCTTTTATAATGGCAAGTCTATCAAGGATAGTGACCATGACGGGATAAGAACCAGGCCCAGTCTTGTTTTTCTTGAGACTCTTATAATTTCGGGCAGGTGGAGAAAGGGCTCAATAGTGACTGATTTTGGACTTCTGCTGGTGAACAGAAACTGAGCGTGATTTTTAAAATAAAATAAAATAAAAATATTAGTTATGTCAATGAAAAATAATCATCAGTGTTTAATTTGTGCCAAGTATTCCATAGTAAACAAAGAGGGTTCAACGGGATACACTCTTGAACAAAAATGTACGCAGACACTGCCTTCATGGAATTAACAAGCAAGCTAATGATAATTCCTCAAATTTATTTTTAGTCAATGGTCCTAAACCCTCAAATCTCAAGTTAAGAATTCTATATTTATTTAGTCAACAATAAGCTATTTTTTCTACCTAATAGTCAATTGTTACTTGAGTAAATTTTCTTCTCAATCGGTCCAAACCTTCATTCAAATATCAACACCCTCCATTAGCTATTTTATTAGATTATTATTATGCTTTAATCCTAAATGTTCCTAGAACAAGAAGCTGGTTTCCATGTTCAATGTTTTCATTGTAGTTAAGAAAATATTTTTGTGCCCTACATGGTTAATTCATCCCCAATCATAAGTAATTTTTTCAATCAGCACAAACTTATCAATCATCCACTGAAAACAATTCATTATGCTAAATGCTCAGTGAGAAACAGTCTCATTTTTTAAAATGTATTTTGTTTGTCTTTTGCCATTTAGAATATAAAAAAAGTGCTGGAGTAAAACTGTCTGCATGTAGATTGCAGTGATGTCTCCCAATGTATTCATGTGACTCTCTAGCTACAACTTTAGGGTAAATCTTTCCACATCCACTCTGGGCTTGGCCAAGTCACATGCTTTGGTCAATGGGACAGTAACAAAAGTGATCAAAGAAGACACTTGAAAAAAGTTTTCTCCATGGGTCATGTGAACAAGGTCAGGCTAGCCTGCTGGAAGATGGGAAGCCATTAATAGTAGTGCCCATTACCCCAAGCTGACAAGGCAACCAATTGTGGTCAGCTGAGTTTGGCTCAAATCAGCAAAACTGCCTTGCTGAACCCAGCTCAAATTGCTAAATATCAGAATTGTGAGCAAATAAATGACTGCGTCCTTAAACTACTACATTTTGGGATGAGGTGATTTATTTTGCAACAAGAACTAATTGATCAGTGCTCAAAACTTTTAAGCACATAGAAAACATCCTATAATGCTAGTGATTCAAAATGTTCTTGTGAAAATTAGATTGCTACCAGGGTTACCACCTCTATAACTTTGAAACTTCAAATATTATCTAAGTCAGAGTATGATAAATTTGAATTTGAATATTTGATTGCATGTGATATTTTTTAAGAAAATAAACTCAATAAAAATTATATAAATGCAATCTTTATGGCTTTGAAAAGTTTTATATATCTGATATGAAAGTAACTTAAAAATTACTCATTATTTTTCTTAGTACTTATTTTATATGTATTCACTTCAAGTAATGTTTAAATAGTTCTATGGTTTACCTTCCTTACTAATAAATATTGGTCTTTCCCAAGACTATGAATTAATAAGGTTTTTTTTTTCCATATAATTGAGAGGATTTTGAAAAATCTTTGAAGTAATTCTTAAGGAATCTTCAGCTCTTATGTCTTCCAAATAAATCTCAAAAGACACTGAGAGAAATAGAACAAAGGGTGGCCTCTTCTCAAACTGAATTCCCTGTTCCCACTTATCCAACCCTCCCACATTCTAGGTGGCCTCTTTTCAGAACTTTTCCCTGTTCCCACTTATCTACTCCTCCCACATTCTTGTTCAAGTCACTTCCCCAAAAATCCACATCAGTAAAGGGGATCAACTTGGACACTGAGAACTAACCCTTAAACTTTTCGCCTTAGGATTGGGTTAGTTTTTGTGCCTATGATTGTAAGCCCACAACTCCCAGCCAATGGGAGATGGGTAAGGTTGGGGAGGGAGGGAAATGGGACATTGTGTCAGGGGAACTATATAAACTAGGTTCTTGCACTGATACTGTGCACTTGCCCACTTCCATTAGCCTGGGTGTGTGCCCTTTCTCATGAGAAAGAAATAAATTAGTGCTGCCTCTAGTCCAACTCTGTCTTCAGAACTTTTATTTTAAATAAGTGGTCACCATCCTACTCAACTGGGGGCTCGTCCAGGATCACGGGAATGAGGAGAGACCCTTGAACCCCTTCTCTGACTGTGAGGATGTCCCACTGAGGTTTTATGGTGGCCTTCAGTGTGGGAAAAGTCGGGGATCTCTCCCTGTCACCAGACCCGAAGGAAGCAGAGATTGAAACAGACGCACAGGGAAAAAGGTCTGGACCTCAAAAACTGACATGAAAGAAGTCACATAAGTCTGTGCACAGACCCAGGTAAGATACTTTGTGTCTGGGGCCTGAGTGACTTGAAGAAGGGGACTTAGTTCTGAAAGATCCTGTTGAGTCAATGAGACTGAGTATAATACAAGACATCTTGGGCAAGATACGTTGAGCCAGTGCCAGCAAGATACGTTGAGTCAGCTAGATTGAGTATAATACAAGAAGTCTCAGGCAAGATACAGGGTGAGAAGTAAGGACTAGGGGTCAGTAACTCCTCAGAAATCTCAGGGAAAATGGGAAAGACAAATTCTAAAAGCAGGTGGCAAGAAACTTTACCAAAGGTACCCAAGAACAGTCCATTAGGGACAGAGAAAATTAAGATAATCTTCCAAAATATAAAGGAAAAAGTAAAAAACAAAAAAATGAAACAAAACAAAACAAAAAAACATGATAAAATATTGTTATTTAATCTGGGCTGTAAGTCCCCTTAAGAGTGGAGCTGTTCACTGGCCAGAGTTCAGCTCCAAGGAAAATTGGGTTTGTCAAACCCTAAATTTGTAAACAATGCCTCTTAGAGAATTTCCCCTAGGGCAAGGGGAAATTGGGTTTGTGAAAGCTCCCTTGAGTAGTGCTGAAATAAGAAGTTTCAAAAAGGAAATGAAAAATCTATTAGAAAACCCTTCAGGCTTAGCTAACCAATTTAATCAATTTCTCAGCCCAAATGTTCATACTTAGACCAAGTATTTTCGATCATTTCTTCTCTAGAAAAGAATAAGGTCAAATTAGAAGAGTGGCTATGAAGGCCTGGGATGATAATCACCCAGTAGCCCAAGGGGGACTCAGAGGGGAACAGAAGTTACCCCCTCCAGGACCCTAACTGGGATCATAATAATGCTGCCTATGAGAATTACATGAAAGATCTAAAAAGTATAATTGCCCAAGGAATTAGAAATCCTATCCCTAAGAGTCAGAATTTAGATAAAGCTTCAGAAGCAAAACAAGAAAGAGAGGAAACTCCCACAGCTTTCTTGAATAGGCTAAAAGACTTGGTGAGAAAATATTAAGGTTAGAAATAAATGATCCAGCAGCCCAAAACCTACTTACAATATACTTTGTAACTAACTCATAGCCTGATATTAATAGAAAATTACAAAAGATAGAAGGATGGGAGGCAAGCCACTGGATGATTTATTATCTACAGCTCAGCAAGTGTATGTAAGAAGGAATGAAGAGGAAAGGAAAGAACAAACCAAGGTTATGATGCAGGCTTTAAAACTGTATCAGGAAGGACAGACTAAGTCAATGTTGCAAAGTGTACAAACAATGACTAATGCTTTACAGGGACCTAGTGCTGGAAAGGGCCAAAGAATTCCCTTTTGGGGCAATGGCAATCAAGCCCAGTTCCAGGACCAGAAAGGGAATGCCCTGTGCCTCCAGCTAACTTGCTATGGCTGCAGGAAAGAAGGTCATATGAGAAAGGATTGCCCAGAGAGGACAATGGAACAAAAGATCTTCTCTCTGATAGAATCATTGGATTGAGGGAGTCAGGGGTTCAAGATAGACCCCCACCAAGAACCCGTGATAAATTTAATGGTGGGGAATAAAAAGTATTTCATTATTTTCCTAATAGACACAGGTTCAGCCAGATCCTCCCTTATTAACTTATCTCAAGGGGCCAAACTAAGCAAGAAGAAACTCATAGTCTCAGGGGTAAATGGAGAAAATTTTGTTCTTCCTTTTATAAAACCTTTACAAATCGAATATAATCAAGAAACCTACTGAGGACAAATTCTTTTCATCCCTGAGGCGGGGATCAACTTGTTGGATAGAAACATGATCACAAAATTAGGCCTAAATTTAACAGTCAAAGGAATAAAAATTGTTCCAACCTCACCCCTCCAACTATGTGTTATGAAAGAAGAAAAAGAAAGTAACATTTACCCACAAATCTGGGTTGGATTCCCGAATAGAGAAAAAAAGCCCCCCCCCCCAAGAATCAAGCTAAGTGGAACTCAAACAGAAAATAGAAAATAGTTTTTGGAGGATAGGAAAAAAGAATAATAAATAAAGCCATTGCTAGGGGAATCCTAAATCATCTTTACCAGGACGGCCACTAAGATGTCCAAAATTTATGTGATGCTGTTCTAACTCATTATGCATGTATCGGACTGTACTCTGCAGCCCGCCAAGTAGTAAATTAATGTTTCATCTGTAGAAAAGTAAGTAAACAAAGTCTGAAGAACAAATCCCTAAGAGAGCAACCCCCAGAGCTCAAACCCTTTCAAAGCATTCAGGTTGACTTCACTGAAGTTCCACCAATGAGAAAACTAAAGTGCCTCCTAGTGGTTATTGATCATTTCACTTCATGAGTGGAAGTCTACCCAGTTCCTCAAGCAACTGCACAAACTATAATTAAAATGCTATTAGAATACCTTATCCCTAAGTATGGACTCATTGAAAACATTGATTCACATAATAGGACCCATTTCACAGCTTGAGTTCTACAAAGATTAATGAATTAGACTTGCTCATCCAAGGTCTGCTAAAGTCAAAGTGAAAAATAAAGTTCTAAATCAAAGGAAAATTATCTTAAAGCATTGGGGACATTTTGGTTATAAGCCAATAATTTAAAAAGATTAAAACTATTATGCAAAACTGCAGTCACAGTGCAAATTAGAGTAACTAAAAAGAGTCTTTAAAAAGTTCTTTTAAATGTTATCTTACAGTTAAACTTGTTTTGTAAGAGAATGAAAATTATAACAGTAAGTCACATGTTTCTGTGTCAAACTATTCGTGTCTGCCTGTTTGTTCAGTGTATGGCTCCTTACATCGGGATGATATCAGATTGGCAAAGGAGGGTTCTTAGATGAGCTACATGTGAATAACTATTCCTAGAGCCCAAATTGGGCTAAGCAGGATGGAAAAGTAATATAGAAGTCTAAATACTGAAACTTGAGAAAGAAAAAGTTTTCCTAAGCTCTTTAACCTGCCTTATCCCCAAGGCCTTCTCTTTACAAGAGCTGTGGGGTAAAGACAAGGTGTAACAGATTAAAACTATCTTCTAAACTAGGGAATTGAAAATCATTGTTCTGTAATTCCTCAATTTAAACCTTTTAACAGCCTTAAAATAAGAGTGGTTAAGAATCCTGTTACCAAATATCAAAAAGTGAAGAAAAAGTCCTTGAAAGTTATAAAAAGATCTTTGAAAATAGTTTTCCAGTCAATGCTTTTAAGATTATTTACAGTTTATAATTTTAATAAAGGAGTTTTGGCCCCCTGTAAAAGAAAGAGGGAGGCATTCCTTGCATAAACTATAATGGTTTCAATTTTATTTAGCTTCAGTGTTATCTCTCTAGGTTTATGAAATACAAAGTATATAAAGTTATTAAATCCTTAAGGTGATGAAAGTTAAGTTCATATCTAATGAAATAAGTTAAAGAAATGTAGATCTGCCCTCTTTTAAACATATAAAGTAAATTCCATTAGTTGCTAATTATAATCTAAAGTAAATTAACCAGTCTATATGGTTGTGGTCAATTATGGAGAGTTTATAAAAAGCATCTTCTAAACTGAAGCATTTGAATGGCTAGTTCCAGAAAGTCATTACTAACTAAAAGCCTGAATTGGTGTTAATGGCAAAAAGTGACTTCTTAGAAGTGAAACCTGTCAGAAGCCACCTCAATCCACACATTCACATATCCAAGTAGTGGTATCAAAAAAATCATCTTGATTCCATTAGGAATCTTCAGTTTTCATCAAAAAAAAAAAGGTAAGTAGTTTTTCCTGTACTGCTAAAGCAAAATACCTGCTACTTAATGTCTTTATGGTAAAAGTGTAAGAAGTAAAACACATTGCATTGGAAGTGTTTAGAAAGTGTACGAAAATCAACAGATAGACTTCAGCATTGTCAAATTCTCTTGTGCATTCAAACCAGACTTTCAATACACTGCAGCTTGCCTCTCCATTTGAGTTATTGGCTAGGTTGGTCACTGACCCCTAAAACAATAAAAGTGTCTACTACATCTCTGGTTGTACTCCTGAAGTGGATGGAGACTACGCTGCAGTTTCATACTCCTGCAGCAGCCAATGATGGTTTGATATAGCCAAATGTACAATGGATATCGCCTCCAGACTAGCATTGTTTCATGGTGCCGAAGAGTGCTATACACCAGGCCAGTAGAATACTGGAACCTACTTTCCTAGCTTCTCTCTAGAGTCAACGTGTTACAGCATGCTAGCTGTGTAAAGGACATACCAAGTGGAACAATGATCGCCAGAGTATTGTGAGTAGAGCTTAAACACAATTGGCATTGTGGCCTGCTCCCATGGAGAGATAACATGTAAGGTATTGCAAACCTGAAACTTAAATCTACTAATTTCAGCTAAAAAAAAACAAAACAAAACAGTTATGCACTGAGTAGTACATTAATTAATATTAAGTATTGTACCTATATCCTATTCTAAATATATGCCTGATGATTATAGTTATATCTTTTCTATTCTATATCATATAGAGAGGGACATTGAACATGTTAAAAGTCCTGGTA
>PVKH010003262.1:0-18814 GCA_004027955.1 Chaetophractus vellerosus
CACGCCCCGGAGGCTGGTGCCCATCCTCCACTGGCAGAGCAAGCCACCTCGGGAGCTATTCTGTGGCTGGAATTGGAGGCTCCACTTCCCAAAAATGGGGGAGGAAGAGATGATTGAGCACCAACTTCAGCTACTGATTAGTGAATTCAGCGGGCTAAAGTATAACCCTAAGACCAGCTAAAGTTTAAACCTGTTCAAGTCAGAAAGATAGCCGCCATTTTAACTTTGCCCTGGTGTGAGGAGAAGCCAGGCAGACTGAAAATCACTGACTGACCGACTTCTTCCACTCAGATAGGCCTGCAGCTGTAACCTAGGCTTCAGCCCCACCTCTAGCAGGGAGGAAACTGGTGGGCCCTACACCAGCCTCTCGGTGTAACTGCAGGTACATTCAGCTGGCACAGACTGAATAGTCATAAGTCTAATGGGGCAACTGTGGTCATTTTGGACCTGCACAGCACACTGCCTACATCTGTAGCTTTATCTGCACCCCAGCAGGGGAGGAAAGGGCGTGAAGCTTCATCAGTCTCTCTGGGCAACTACAGTCTAGCCTACATGACTTGGATTATTACACACAGGTGTGGCTCTGTCCCTACCACTGGCAAATGCCAAAGTTGGGAGAAACTCCATCAGTCCCTTGGTTAATGCAGGTAGCTGAGCCTCCACAGCTTACAGCTCCAATTACATGCTTGGCTCCTACTATACATCTGGCAAGGGAGAAAGGGCAAGAAAGCCCAAAACAAAAGAGAGAAACTGCACCCAGAATAAATACATCTGGTAAGCCAGATGCCAAGACACCAACAAAAATTACAATCTACACCAAGAAACAGGATGATATGGCCCAGTTAAAGGAGCAAGATAAGCCTCCAGATGACATAAAGGAGTTGAGACAACTAATCATAGCTGTTCAAACAAAGCTCTTTAATAAATTCAATGAGATGGCTGAAGAGATTAAGGATATTAAGAAGGCATTGGATGAGTACAAAGAAGAATTTGAAAGCATAAGAAAAATAGCAGAAGTTACAGAAATGAAAGGTACAATAAATGAAAACAAAAATACACTGGAATCATATAACAGCTGATTTGAGGAGGCAAAATGAAGTATCGGTGAGCTTGAAGAAATGGCCTCCAAAAGCAAACATACAAAATGACATGAAGAAAAGAATGAAAAAAATTGAACAAGATCTCAGAGAACTAAATGACTGCAAGAGACATGCAAACATATATGTCATGGTTGTCCTAGAAGGAGAAGAGAAGGGAAAAGGAGCAGAATGAATTTTTGAGGAAATATTGGTAGAAAATTTCCCAACCCTATCAAAGGACATGTATATCCATGTCCAAGAAACACAACACGCTCTCATCTGAATAAATCTGAATAGGCCAACTCTGAGACACATACTAATCAGACAGTCAAATGCCAAAAAAAGAGAATTCTGAGAGCAGTAAGAGAAAAGCAATGTACAACATATAAGGGATACCTACTAAGATTAAGTGCCGATTTCTCATTAGAAACCATGGAGGCAAGAAGGCAGAGGTATGAAATATTTAAGATACTGCCAGCCAAGAATCTTATATCCAGCAAGATTATCTTTCAAACGTGAGACAAAAATGAGACAAAAATGACTACCGATATTTAATGTATGTAGAAGTTTTAATTAACTTTATTATAAAAGTGTGGAAATGTATATAGTTGATGGTAACACATTATAGTGAGTACAGCAGGTTTATAAATTGGAATGTGGCTGAAAATGGTAGTCTAGGGATGTAAATGCCAATTGACAGAGCACTAGAGAATAATCTAACTGAATAGCACAGTAAGCCCAGAGGTGGATGAGAATTGTGGTTGATGGTAAAGATGCAAGAGTGTCCTTTGTGAACTAGAGCAGATGTACATCATTATTGCAGGGTGGTGGGAATGTGGAGAAACATGAGAACAATACAACAGGAGTGATCTATTGATTGTGGATAACAGTAATAATGTAATACTCATGCATTTATGCCAAAGTTGTACTGTGTTGATAATGGGGAAGTATGGAAAAAGTGTGCCAAATGTACACTATGGACCTGGTAATAATCTGATGATATTATTTCATAATCTGTAACAAATGTTCCACCACAGTGTGGTGTATTGATAGAGTGGTGTTGTTTGGGAATTCTGCACATGTGCATGATTATTTTCTAAGTTTACAACTTCTGTCATAAATATATATTTAAAAAATAATAATAGGAAGGGTTGGAGAAAAAAATACAGCAAATGTAAGATAAGGACTATGGTTAGTAGTAAGATTTTGATGATATTCTCCCATCATTTGTAACAAATTTATCACAACATTGCAAGGTGTTGATGGTGGATTGATGTATGGGACCCCTGTATGATGTCATGCATGTTTGCTTTGTAAGTTCACAACTTTTACTGTACACTTATTGTTTGTGTATGTTGATATACAAATGATATAAAAATTAAATAATAATAATAATAATAGGATGGGTTGGGGGGAAAATAAACCAAATGTAAGATACTTTGGTTGATAGTAATATTTTGAGTATGCTCTTTAATCATTAGTTTAAAATGTTTCACAATAATGCAAAGTATTGTTGGTAGGGTGAGCTATGAGAACCCTGTACAATGTTATGAATGTTTGTTTTGTAAGTTCATCACTATTACTATACACTTATTGTTTATGTATGATTGTTTATGAGTGGTATACTTTAAGGAATTTTTAAAAAATGGAAAAAAAATGACATTTGAGTATCTAAAATATTCTTTGTCTATAAAATCTTCCATAGAGCACCATTATGTATCCTTATTTGATCTATGAAATACTTCAGCCAAGTCAAAGATCTTGCAATGCATTCTACTTGCTCATATATACCATTAAACACAATGCAGATGAAACAAGGACAACAACAAATAAACTCTTTATTTAATTGCACATGCAATCCCATCTTCCTTCCCTGAAGTTGTTTCTTTCTGGCTGCATTTCTAAGTAAATGTTTCTGCACACAATGAGACACTGGTGAAGCATATACTGACCAAATTATTAGAGAAAGACACATAGATTAATGCCTAATAACATTAACATTAGTATTGATAAATTTGAAGTCCTGAATGTTATTTAAAAAGTGAAAAATGTCATGTATATGGGATGAGGCAGACATTATCATTAGCTTATGAGAAGACATAAGGGTATTAATTAATGAAATCAATGTGAATTCACAATGGGGTGCAGTTACCACCATAATTAATCTTAGATCTTATTGATGATCTAAGAGTATAGTACCTAAAACAAAAGAAACATTGGTTTGATTTTACCCTGAATTTGTCAGTCCTACTTGGATTACTATAAGCAATTTAGGGCCCTATACTCTAAAAGGGATATAAACAGAGTTCTGACAAGATAATGTCAGCTTAAGGGTGCACGCCCCACCTCTCCTGCAAAAAATGGCTGAGAAGGTGCAAAATTCTATCCAAGTGAGCTGTTTTCGAACCCACGGAGCAGGAGGCTTCAGGGCATCAATTTGGAGGGAACCGGACAAAGAGATAAAGAGGCCAAGGAAAAACTGTGAGTTTCTCAATCCTGTAGCTGGAAACAACAGGCAGCTAAGCCCCACCCTCAAGGCAAAAAGCTTCCACCAACCCCCTGACTTCCATCAGCCACCAAGTAAGAGGGAGAATTCTCTGGGAACATAGTCAACAGCAAGGAAATAGAATAAGAGGAACGAAGTGTCAACATGAAAACTTACACACAGAGAAAAACAACAGCAAATAAAACCCTAGATTACAAATAGAAGCTAATCAACTGAACAAACCCATGAAGATAAACTGAAGCCTAGACACCAACAAAAAATTACAACCCATACTAAGAAACAGGAAAACATGGCCCAGTCTAATGAATCGACTAAAAAACAGGATGAGATGCAGAACATGGAACAACTAATCAGAGATGTCCAAAACATTATCATGAGTCAACTTAATGAAGTGAAGGAAGATATAAAAGATATTAAGAAGACAGTGGGAGAACACACTGGAGAAATTGTAAATATACATAAAAAGATAACAGATATGCTGGTGATGAATAGCACAATACAAGAAATCAAAAATACTCTGGACACACATAACAACAGATTTGAACATGGAGAGGAAAGAATTGGTGATGTGGAGAACAGTTCAGCTGAAATAAAAAAGATAGTAGAACAGATAGATAAAAAGATAGAAAAAATCCAGCAAGGACTCATGGATTTGAATGATGACACAAAATATAAAAACATAAACATTATAGGCATCCTAGAGGGAGAAGAGAAGGGAAAGGGGACAGAAGGTGTGTTGAGTATATAATGGCTGAAAACTTCACAACTCTATTGAAGGACATTGATGTACACATCTGTAAAATACAACACACCCCAAATAGTATAAATCTTAACAGGCCTACTCCAAGATATATACTTGTCAAATTGCCCAATCCTCAAGAAAAAGAAAATACTGAAAGCAGCAAGAGAAAAGAGAACCATCACATACAAGGGAAGCTCGATAAAATTGACTGCTGACTTCTTTACTGAAATCATGGAGGAAAGAAGGCAGAGGTATGACATACTCAAGGTGCTAAAAGAAAAAAAAAACTTCCAGCCAAGTATTCTCTATCCAGCAAAACTGTCATTCAAAAATGAGGGAGAGTTAAAAATATTCACAGATAAAGAGAAATTAAAAGAGTATGTCGATAATAAACCTGCCCTCCAAGAAATACAAAAGGAAGTTCTGTAGGTCAAAAGATAAAAACAGGAGAGAGAGAGTTGAAGGAGAGTGTAAGAACAACTAAAAAGATAAGAAGAGAAATAAAAACAGCATATGGCATACACAAAACTAAAGAAAATATGGCTAATATAAGTAATTCCTTAACAGTAATAACATTAAATGCTACTGGATTAAACTCTCCAGTCAAGAGACACAGATTGGCAGAATGGAAAAGGAAATATGACCCATCTATATGTTGTCTACAAGAAACCCACCTTAGACCCAGGGACACAAGGAGGCTGAAAGTGAATGGTTGGAAAATAATTCTACAAGTAAACAATAACCAAAAAGAAGGGTGGGAGTAGCTATACTAATATCAGATAAAATAGATGTTAAATGCAAAACTATTGTAATTGACAAAAAACAGACACTATATTTTATAAAAGGGGCAATCTATCAAGAAGAAATAACTATCATAAACATTTAAGCACCTAACCAGAGCACCTCAGAATACATGAGGCAAACACTGGAAAAATTAAGTGGAGAAATAGATACCTGTATAATTATAGTGGGGGACTTTATTACACCATTTTCATCATAGACAGAACATCTCAACAGAGAATCAATAAAGAAACAAATACTTTGAATAATACATTAGAGGACATGGACCTAATGGACATATATAGAATATTACATCCAAATTCAGTGGAATATGCATTCTTCTTGAGAACACATGGATCATTCTCCAGGATAGATCATGTGCTAGATCACAGAACAACTCTCAATGAATTCAGAAAGATTGAAATTATACAAAGTAATTTCTCTGACCACAATGGAATGAAGCTAGAATTAAGTAAGTGATAGAGAACCAGATTAGGCACAAAGATATGGAAGTTCAACAACACACCTTGGACAAAGAGTGGGTCAAAGAGGAAATTGCAAAAGAAATCAGGAAATACCTTGAAACAAATGAAAATGACAACACAACATATCAAAACCTATGGGATGTAGCATATGTTGTACTGAGAAGAAAATTCATAGCCATAAATGCCTATATTAAAAAAGAAGAAAGGGCTAAAATCAAAGACCTAACTGACTACCCAGAGGAATTAGAAAAAGAACAAAAACTAGTACTAAGGGAAGTAGAATGAAGGAAATAACAAAGATTAGAGAAGAACTAAATGGAATTGAAAATAAGAAAGCACTACAAAAAATAAACAAGACCAAAAGCTGGTTCTTTGAGATAAAAAAAAAAAACTGACAAACGCTTAGCTAGACTAACAAAGAAAAAAAAGAGAAGATTCAAATACATAAAATAAGAAACGAGGAGATATCCCCGCTGACCCCTCACAAGTAAAGAGTATCATAACAGGATACTTTGAAAATTACATGCCAATAAGATGGACAATTTAGAGGAAATGGACAATTTCCTAGAAACACACAAGTAACCTACATTGATGTTTTTAGCATCTAGGTTCATTAGAGAGATTGGTCTATAGTTTTGCCTTCTTGTGGCATCTTTGTTTGGCTTTTGTGTTAGGGTGATGTTGGTATCATAGAATGAGTCAGACAATGTTCCTTTTACTTCTATTTTTTGGAAGAGTTTAATCAGGATTGGTGTAAGCTCTTTCTGGAATGTTTGGTAGAATTCACCTGTGAAGCCATTTGGTCCTGGGCTTTTCTTTGTTGGGAAGTTTTTGATAACTAATTCTATCTTCTTACTTGTGATTGGTCTGCTGAGTTCATCAATTTCTTCCCCCCAATCCCGTGGATTCTGGGATGGTAAAATCCACTCCACCTTCAATTGAGAGAGGTCTTATATCCCATGGGGAAGAAGGATGGGACTAGCTCACCTGCAGCTACAGACTCTCTCCATTCCCTGGAATTGCCATTGTCCATCATCATTTCCCCACCAGTTATCCTGGGTGAGTCCATTGATCTGTATACTAGAGGTTGCATCACTGCCCAGTTTCCAGGCCCACACTGCTCCTATTTAACATTGTGTTAGAAGTACTTGCTCAAGCACTTAGAGAAGAAAAAGATATAAAAAGCATCCAAATTGGAAAGGAAGAAGTAAAAATTTCACTATTTGCAGATGGACATGATCCTATACATAGAAATCCCTGAGGAATCTACAGAAAAGCTTCTAGAGCTTATAAATTAGTTCAGTAAATTCACAGGTTGTAAGATTAGTGTGCAAAAATCAGTATCATTTTTGTACTTCAACAATGAACAATCTAAGGAGGAAATCAAGAAAAAAATCCCATTTACAATAGCAGCTAAATTAATCAAATACCTAGGAATAAATTTAACTAAAGATGTAAATGACTTATATGCAGAAAACTACACAATACTATTAAAGGAAATCTAAGAAAACTTAAATAAATGGAAGAATATTCACTGTTCCTGGATAGAAAGACTAAACATCCTTAATATATCTATCCTACTCAAATTGATCTACAGATTTAATGCAATCCCAATAAAAATCACCAGAGCACATTTACTGAATTCAAAAAACTAACTATGAAATTTATGTGGAAGAACAAGAGGCCCTGTGTATTAGACAACACAACATATCAAAACCTATGGGATGTAGCATATGTTGTACTCTTGGCCAGAGTGCAGGGAAATATACCAATAATTGGTCAGTCTTTATAAAGGGTATTTATTTGGGGTAGAAGCTTACAGTTAGCAGCAGGCCACAAAGCATAAGTTTCTCCCTCACCACGTGTTGGAGCAAGACAGCTGCCGATGTCTCCAGGGTTCAGGCTTCTGGGTTCCTCTGTTCCCGGGGCTGCATTTCTCTCTGGGCTTAGCTTCTGGTTCCTCCACAAGTTCAGCTGTAGACCATGAGGCTCTCTGCACTTTGCGTTGCTCCACAAGGCCAGCTGTAGACTATCAGGCAAATAGCTCACTTGTCTTCTCCTAGAGTGCTCCTCTCCAACATCAGAACTGCTTCTCAAAAATCTGCTTCTCCAATCTCTGTCTTTTGTCTAGCCTTTTATACTTGAGACCACACCCACCAAGGGGTGGGACTCAACGTCCCACTAAAGTGGCAGTTAACACCCCAATCACGCCCAGATTAAGAGATCAGTCTACAAGCATGATTCAATTTATATTTTTGGAATTCATAATTACATAAAACTGTCAAACCATTACATCCTGAATAGCCAAAGACATATTGTAAAGAAAAACTAAATCAGAAGAGTCACACTACCTGATTTTAAAACATTCTACAAAGCTACAGTGGTCAAAACTCCATGGTATTGGCACAAGGATTGACTTAATGAACAATGGAACCAAAATGAGAGTTCTGATATAGATCCTCACATATGCAGTCAACTGATATTTGACAAGGCCTCTGTGATTATTAGGGTAGTGTGTCAACTTGGCCAGGTAATTGTGTCCAGTTGTTTGGTCAAGCAAGCACTGGGCTAATTGTAATACAAGGACATTTATGGAATTTAGTCATCAGTGAGTTTACTGCATAGATAGCTGAATACATTTACATCAATCAGGGAGATTGACAACAGCAATGAGTGAGGCTTTATCCAATCAGTTGAATGCTTTAAAAGGGGAAGTGATTTCATCAATCAGAAAGAGTTTCCTAGTTCCTCTTAGTACATCCAATGCCTCCCAGAAACTCATCAAGGACCTTCATTGGACTTTCATCCGAGCCCCTGGTTTGCATCCTGCCTGCGGAACCTGGACTTGTGCATCCCCATGGTCATGTGAGAGACTCTTATAAAATCTCATACTATTGACTGATATCTCCTGTTGATTTTGTTTCCCTAGAGAACCTTGACTAATACAGCCACAAAGTCCATTTAACTGGGTGAGAATGGCCTTTTCATCAAATGGTGCTTGGAGACTGGATATCCATATCCAAAAGAATGAGAGAGAATACCATCTTACACCTTATACAAAAACTAACTCAAGATGAATCAAAGATCTAAATATAAGAGCCAAGACCATAAAGACCTTGGAAGATAATGCAGGGAAGCATCTACAGGATCTTGTTATAGGAATTGGCTTCATGAACTTCACACCCAAAGCATGAGCAGTGAAAAAAAAAAAAGATAAGTGGAACCTTCTTAAAATTAAAAACTTTTGTATCTCAAAAGAGTTTGTCAAAAAAGTGAAAAGGCAGCCTATTCAATGGTTGAAAATATTTGTCAACCACATATTTGATAGGGGCCTAATATCCTGCATATATAAAGAAATCCTACACCTAGAAAATAAAAAGACAAACAATCCATTTTAAAAATGGACAAGTGATTTGAATAGACACTTATTCAAAGAAGAAATACAAATGGCTAAAAAGCATATGAAAAAATGCTCAACAACACTAGCTATTAGGGAAATGCAAATCAAAACAACAATGGGATATCATCTCCCACCCATTAAACTGATGGTTATCAAAAGACAAACCAGAAGACTACAAGTGTTGGAGGGAATGTGGAGGAATGTGAACCCTCATCCACTGCTGGTGGGAATGTAGAATGGTGCAACATGGTGATGGACAGTTTGGTGGTTCCTCGTAAAACTAACCATAGAACTGCCATATGATCCAGCAATTCCACTGCTTTGTATTTACCCAGAAGAATTGAAAGCAAGGACACAAAAATATATATGCACACCCATGTTCTTAGCGGCATTATTCACTACTGCCAAAAGTTGGAATCAACCCAAAGGCCTTTCAACAGATGAATGGATAAAAATTTGTGGCATATAAATACAATGGAATATTACTCGGCTGTAAGAAGGAATATAGTATTAATATGGGATAACATAGACGAATCTTGAGTACCTTATGTTGAGTGAAGCAAGCCAGGCACTGAAGGGCAAATATTACCTGACCTCACTGATATGAATTAAGGAAATTGAGCAGACTTACAGAGCTAGAGTCTGAAAGATTGGTTTTCAGGAAATATAAAGGGAGAAGAAGGTTGTGAGCCAGTACCCATATGGGCAAAATCTATGATAAGTGGAAGTGTGTAGCTATGCAGTGGAGGGACATGATAGTGGTGCAGTGATAATATTGGGTTAGGTAGTGCAGGCATTTCAAGGGTCTGGGTGTGGAAGGGGGATTGGACTGTCCATGGAACTAAGGAGAGGATTGGGGGAGATAGCAGGTGAACAATGGGGATTGGTGGATACGTGGTTGAAACTACAATGTTGGGAATGCTCTTTTGGCAATAAGGCAAGGTAGTTACTGGTTTAGGGCATTGGATGTGGGAGGTATTCAGACAGGGTGCACCAGAGACAGGCTTCTAGGGAGTGTGTAAATGTTCATCTTGACATTGTGTATTATATCAGTGGATGGAGACCCACATAATGAGCAGGAAGGTGCTGGACTCCCATCCTGGGGAGGCCCATTATGTTCTCAAACAGAGGGGTGAGAGTCTCTTGAGAGCATGGGCAGTGCCCAATAGGGGATGACATTCCAGTGTGTCAAGGCCTAAATGTTATTGCATGTAACTATGAATCTGGTCCAGAAAATAGTGAAGCTGGTTGTTGCCATGCATCCTGAGGTCTGGGGGAGGGAAGAATAGAATGGATGGAACAGATGGCATTTTGAGAGTGATGGAAGTGTTCTACATCATCTTTCAATGATGGATACAGATGATGTTAAGTTTCATCAAAATTTATAAAAGTGTATGGTCCAAAATGTAAACCATAATGTAAACCACTGACTATGGTTGGTAGATATGTTTCAATATCTGTACACCAGTTGCAACAAATATACCATCCATATATAAAATGTTATTAATAAGGGAAAGGGGTAAAGGGAGAGGATGTTGGATATATGGGAGTCCCCTATATTTGGTACATGACTTTGCCATGACCTAAAACTTCTTTGAAGACAAAAATGAAAAAAGTAAGACATTGGGGGAGTAAATGGCACAAAATATCACTGTACATACAGAACAACAGATCTCACATTGATGAAAGGCAAAATGCCAAAAAATTTTATTTTTCATCATTTTTTATTATCCCAAAATTTTTAATTTTTTAATTTTTAAAATTTTTGATATTTTATTTCCTATTTTTAAAACCATCATTATTATTTCATTTTCTCATTAATTGTATGTGGCTATTTATTGTCTTCATTTTTAAGAAGTTTTGGATCACAGAAGGGTTACAACTGTGGCAGGGGAGGACCATTTGTGTAGGGTGTCAGTGAAGGGGGATACATGGGAGGACGTTCACCTGAACATACATATAAGGCAGATAAATGTGTTCAAATGTTCATGGGACATTGTCACGGTGGCTGGAGATTCACACAATAACTGAAAGAATATTGAATTCCCATCATGGGGAGATCTGCCACATTCTGTGATGAAACAGCAAGAATCCCCCAAGTACTGAGGCAATGACTAGTGAAGGAGGATGGTCCATCGAAGGGCCCTTGATATTTACCCTTGAAATTGAAACTTAGCATATCATAGTATTATAGGGTGCCTAGGTAGTACCTCCTGAGAGGCTCCTTGTTGCTCAAATGTGGCCTCTCTCTAAACTGAACTCAGCGTATAAATGCAATAACTTCCTCCAGTGTGGGACATGACTCCTAGTGATGAGTCTCCTTGACACTGAGGGATATTTTTTATGTAACATTCATGTAATCTAAATATCTTTAAAAAATAGAGTAAAAATAATAAAAATAAAATAAAAAACAAAGGAATATAAACAAATGCATTTAGAAGAGAATGACAATGATAAGGCACCTCAAACCTATGTCTCATGAGCAGCAGTTGAACGAATTAAGTTTTGTCTACCAAAGAAAAACTTTAGTAAGAAAGGGTCATAATAGCTATTTTTGAGAAATCATGCAGAAAAGTAAATAAAAGTAAGACCTCAAAGAGTAGAAATAATTATGAATTGCAGTATTGGCATTTTTGGGTTGTTATGCCACTTGAAATTTTAGTGGGCTATATATTTAAAGCAATGGAGTATGAATTTGATTTTGTATTTTGTTGTGTGTTAAAGATAGAAATATAAGGGGAAGGAATCAATCTGTATAAAACATAAACAAAAATTAAGGAAAAATAGCAAAGACTCTAACATCTTTTCCTCCAATCACCACACCTGTGATATAAGTATGGATGGTAATTTTTCCCTATGTAATGACCAAGAAGAATTAAAAGACTTTTCTATAATCAAATCTATAACAATCTAATGATTGTTATTTTAAAATACTTTTATTTTTTAACATTTATAATACAACTTTTTGTCTACTTAATCTTGTTTTCATATTAATATTGCCTTTTACTCCAACTTTTAAAATTTAACAATATAATTTAAGTAATTTAATAATTAACTTTAAATAAATAAGTAAATTAACACTGAGTTACTTGATCATTCAAAATTTTTGATCTTCTAAGACCACAGTGCCCAATACAAATTTCTTTCTGTTTTTACTTTACAAATGTAAGGCCGAGTTGAAGAAAAGTTGGTGACAAGCTAGGTTTCCTAAAACTTTATTCTAATTTCTTTATGTGTATTTTTATATTAAAAAAAAACAGAACATTTCAATTAAATATCCTAATGGAAATTTTATGTTAAGCTGTTCATTTTAGTCTGTCTACATTGTGATTTGATTGGAGCAATGAAACATTGAATCCTTGTTGGCTGTGCCACTGAGCCATATGGTCACACATTGAAAAAAGTGTAATGAAAATGGAAAAATGATTTTGCTGTAGAGCTTAATAAATAAACTGACCAATTTCTTTCAAGAGAATATTTCATGAATATGAGTAAAGGTGTTATTTATTATAAACTCAAATCAACTGGTTATAACATTTATTACTAAAAACATGTTTTACACTTATATTCCTCCAAATAGGTTGATCAATTGCAGCACTACAGTAAGGAATGCCTGGAACAAAGTTGGATAGGAATGATAAGTTACAAATTTACTGAATGCCCATATTAATGGAATAGAGCCCAAATCAATCTCTAAACAGGATCTATAAACATGCCACCATTCCATAAGAAAAGATTGGCAATGCTGTTTGGGTCTTAATATTTATTTTCCTGAAATTGGCATGTAGTAAGCCCTTACCTCAGGGGTGGGTTTTGCACAGAGATATGGGGAGGAGGTCCATACAGAATGACTGGCCCTAATAATAGCATTGGGTGGCAGATAAGCAACATCTAGTTGGGGCTGACTGGTGTGGACTATGCCACAAGGTATAGTTGTGTTGGAAATAAATAGTTGTGGGGAGGGGCAGTCTGAATAATGCCTGGAATTCTGAAATTTTCTTTCCTGTCAAACTGTTAGCTGAAGGCTTGAGAAGATTATATTTGATTTAGAGAAGAACAATAATATATCATTTTGGGACCTCTGGAAATGTTGACTCAAATACTTACAGGTGTGGCTCCCCATGGGAGTGGAGATTTTACTTTGTAACTGATGGTGGTAAACAAAAAAGGCTTTTTTGTTATTTTCTCACAATCAAATGTGGAAATGGAAATTAATCTCATACTTGCTTTAGATCAAGAGTTCTTAACAAGGGGTCCTTGAGCTTGAATTGAAATTTAAAAAAAACATTATTCTTGCGGGGACATGTTGGTGCAGGTGTGAGATATTTATTAAATAATACACAGTATAGTGTGGACTTAGTAAGCAGTCTGTGCTTTTCATTTGACTAGAAAAGGGGTCCGTGGAACAAAAAAGGTTAAGAACCCCTGCTTTAGACCTTCTCATTTTAGTTTTTAAATTTTTTGACTTCTCATTAAACTAAATTATGAATTTACCTTGATCATTTATTCTCACATATTAAACTTATTCCTGGATATAGTGATAAACATTGCCCAGGTTTTGCATGGAAGGTTATTGTTGAAGTTAAAACCTGATGCACTTCAGTGAAAAAAAAAAAAGACACAAAGGAAAATACACTGTATGATTCATTTTACATGAAACTCTTGAAAAGAAAACCCTAAGCTAAACTTTAGTGATAGAAAAGATCAGTGGCTGCCTTGGCCAGAGTGCAGGGAGCAGTTCTTGCCTCAGAAGAAAATAAAGGATCTTTTGTGGGTGTCTTAGTCTCCTGGGGCTGCCCTAACATGTTACAACAAACTGGGTTGCTTAAGACTGCAGAAATGTATTCTATCTCAGTTATGGAGGCTAAAATTCTGAATTCAAGGTGTGAGTAAAGCCATGGCTCTACAATGATTCTAGGGAAAAAGACTTCCTTACCTTTTCCTAGCTTAATGTGGTGGCAGCCATCCTTGGTGTTTTATGCTTGCAGCTGTGTCACTACAGTCTCTGCCTCCATCTTTACATTGTCTTTTCCTCTGTGTGTCTCATGTTTGTGTTTCTAGTCCTCTTATAAGGGCACCAGCCAAACTGGATTAGTGCCTAGTCTAATCCATTATGATTTCATGTTTATCACTCACCTGATTGCATCTGCAAGGACCTATTTCCAAAAAGGCTACAGTCACAGGTACCAAGTGGTATGTAGGAATTCTATATTTATATTTTTATTATAGTAATGGTCATCTGAATGCATAAATTTAAAATTAAACTGTACACTTCAAGTAGGTTCATTTTATTGCATGCAAACAATATGTCAATAAAGTTGGTAAAAACGGAATCACTACACCTTTTTCTGCTTTACAAAATATTCTTCATCTTATCTAATACCTGTACTGAAAAGCTAAGCACAAATGTAAAGCACTTCCTCTTAAGATATTTTCCTTAAAAGGGCTACATTATTTAGTACTCACAAATCGTGTTGAAAATTTATATACACAAAACAATTGTAAGTGCACCATCTGCATTTATATCTCTGTACAAAAACTGGCATCAAACCCAGGCTGTTCAATGTTGAATTTTTAAGTTTTTGTGGGCAGATGCTCATTTGCATAGGCAACATGGACGTGTACTCTTGCAACTGCCAGTTATAGGGTTCTTCACAAAATTTGGTCATCTATCTATCTAATTATCTATCTATTTATCTATCTATCCGTCTATCTATCTACCTACCTACCTATTTGACACAGAGGCAGAGAGAGAGAGATAATGTATATAGTCCATCTATCTATTAATAGCTACATAGAATATGTGTGTGTCTATACATATACTTAATCATATGTATAGAGAATGCTAGAGAACCTCAAATCAATACAATGCTTTTACAAGTAAAACAAAAACAAACAAAATTTGGGAAATAGTAAAAAGAAATTCACATAATGAAGAAAGTTGGAGACTTCAGTATAAACCCACTTTTAGCCTAATACATATACACAGAGGAATAGTTATAGAAACAATTATAAATATATGTGTATATATTAGTTAGTAGATATAGTTATATTGCATACTTCCTTCTACTAAGAGGGCTGAGTAGCAAGAACAATCATTGCCCATATTTTTGTTCGTATATGCCATTATCCATTAAAAGGAACAAGATTCCTTAGAGAAATGGCTTATTCCAAGACTTGGTAGTGAAAATATAAGATGAGCTGGGAGCATCTTGTAATCCCAGAAATTAAGAAAGTGATCAAAACACAAAAGTATGAGAGCATGTCAAAGGGACATAGGAAGCAAGATGAAAGAGCTACCAATCACCAAATCAGAATAATTTGAGCTAATAAAATAAGTAAGATATTATTGGATTATAATCCAAAGTATAAAATAAACTTGAGTCCATTCTCATATAAAAGTGAATAAACACATAAATGGGACAGAAGTTTCAGATATTTTTACAGAGAAATTCCAGAAATGTATATATAGAGAGAGACACTATGTAGACACTTTCCTGTATAGGAGGTGAAACTGAATCTTCCCTATCAAGAGTACCTTGTACATAGTGATTCATTTCCAAAAAAGAAAGACAAAACAGAGAAAAACAACAATTTCATAGAAATCTGACAAACACTATCATCAATGGTGCCATGTGGATATCATGGACCTCCTGATAAGATATGACAAAAAGAACATGTAGCCTCTGTGTTATTCTTTTGACAAGCCCACAATCCTATTTTAATTGTAAGAAAACAACAGATAGACAGAGATTGGGGATATTCTACAGGACACCTGGCCAATATTCCCTAAGACTGCCAAGCTCTTGAAAAACAAGGAGACTGAGAAACAGTCACAGGCCAGAGGACACTGGGAAGACATGATAATAAATGAAAATGTCATATCCCAGATCTTGGAAGAGAAAGAGAACATTAATTACCAACAAACAAACAAAAAAGCCTGGTGAAATCTAAATAAAATCTAGAGTTTATCTAATAGTAATGTACCATTGTCAGTTTTTTAGTTTTGACAAACATACCATGGTGAATTTTTATGTTAACATTGGGGAAATCTGGGTAAGGTATATTCAAGGAAATCACTGAATATCTTTGAAACTTTCTGAAAGTCTAAAATTATTAAAAAGTTAAGTGTATTAAAAATGTTGATAATGTCTATCATGAAATGTGAACAACAAATGGGAATATTTTTCAAAATGTACGTAAAAATGAGTAGTAGCTACTATATATACATATAAATATATATATTATATTTATGTATATACCTGTATAACTAGAGAGAAATGGGATATGGAATATATATATATGTGTGTGTACATATATACACATTTATGAGTGTATATACATATAGGGAAAGAGAGCGAGAAAGAGAGAAAGACCAAGAGAACTAAAATCAATAAGATAATTTAAAGCAAGAAAAAAAGAAAAATAGCTAGTGACAATTTATGAAGAGAGTCAAATTACCATTAATTGCAGCATATAAGAGCACACAACCTCACTTGTAATTAGCAAAGTGCTCATTAACACAACAATGGAATCTTAACCAACACAGGCTATACCCTGGCTCATAAAACAGGTCACAGATAAAGGAAGTAAATAATAATTAGGCGTATAAAAGCTACCTCCACCATGGGGAGATTTCTGGGGAGGGATTTCTGAGGCATTGTCAACTGCGAAAAGCTTACATTGGTAACAGGATGGTTTGGAATATATGACTGATATAGAGTGTGTGACGGCAATCATCATGCTTACTGAAGACCTGTTTTATCCCTGCTTGTTTGATAATTTTTACTAAAAATAAAATAAAAGTATGGGTATCCAGTTTTTTTCACTATAGACTGTCTATAACCATCACCACAAGGACAGAAACCCCAGAGGCAGAAGGTTAGCTGAGTAAGCCAAATATCACTGGCAATAAAACTCTCTTTAGAAAAAAAGGAAGAAAGAAAAGTATTTAAAATTTCACAATTAACAAATAATGTACAGGTGTTCCTGTTATCTTCTGTGGTAGGCATCAGTGGATATTCCTGATCCTTTTATGTATTATTTTAAATACTTTATTAGCTTTAAAATAATTTAATGTTTTTATGCAGGTATAACACTGGCTGATTATAACATTTTTGTAAATTACACAAAAGGGTTTATACAAAACATTTTTAGTCTGCATGAAAGGATAAACAAAAAAAATCATTATGGGGGCCAGCTGTAACCCAGTGGATAGGGTGCCGGTTTACCACATGGGAAGCCCCGGGTTTGGTTCCTGGGGACCTCTCCGGGCGGGCAGACCACCTTGAGAACAGCAAGCCACCATGGGCGAGGCAGAGCCACTGTGGGCAGGGCAAAAAGCCACCACGGGCAGGGCAAAGCCGCCACGGGTAGGGCAAGCCACCCGCAAACGGAAGCAAAAAAGCCGCCTGCGAACGGAGCAGAGCCACCTGCGCGGTGAGCTGACTTGGCGCGGTGCCGCAATGGGGGGAGACAGAGCAGACACAGAAGAACATAAAAATGAACACAGCAAGAGCAAGCAGAAAGGGGGGGATATGTAACAACAAAAAGTAAAATAAAAGAAAAACATTATGAATACAATTAAGGGATTCAGTAAAATGTTGGCAGTGGTTATATACACTTGACAAGATAATAGTAAAAAAAGATACAGAAACATACACATATATATCTGGAGAATGGTTTAAACTGATTATTTTACTTGATATCGGTAGCAATTTGGTATTATTTATAAATTCCAAAAACAGATATTGGATTATGTTTGTGAACTGGTCTGTTCCTCTGGGCACATTAGATTGTATTGGATTCAGAAGTTTAACTGTTACTTGATTAAGTTGTGATTATGCCTTTGATTTGGCCATGTCAGTTGAATGTCAAGTCCCCACCCCCTTGGTGACAGGGGATTCACAGAGAAAACTAAATGGCAGAGGAGTTAGTTGGAGTTTTGATACTGGAGCCCCGGAAGTAAATATGCAGAGAAGCAGATATGTGAGGAAAGAGAGAAGGCTCCATTAGACATGGCAGAGGCCCAGGGAAGAGAGATGAGCCCTTAGCCTGATAGTCTATAGCTGGTCTTGTGGAGAAAGCAGAGAAGTTGAGCCCAGAGAGAAACGAGCCCTGGGAGATTGATGAAACTTATCCCAGCCTACAGCTGATATGGGAAGAAGCTGGGACCATGGAGCCTTAAGAGGAAGAGGAAGCCTGAACCCTCGCAGGTGTTGGCAGCCATCTTGCTCCAACATGTGGCAATAGACTCTGGTGAGGGAAGTTACTTATGATTTATGGCCTGGTAACTGTAAGCTTCTACCCAAAATGAAAACCTTTTATAAATGCCAACAGATTTCTGGTGTTTTGCATCAGCACCCCTCTGACTAATACAATATTCAACATTTACTCAGATTATTATATATCCTCCCATAATTTGATTTTTAATGGCAGGATCTTTTTTCACTTTAAATAGTGCTATAATTTAACAATTCTTCTATAATAAGGTTGATTCTAATTTTTTGCTATTATGAATATAACAGCAATTATATCTATTTTACCCAATAAATAGTTATACATAATTATAATAATTGAGTAATATTATATAATACTACATATTACTACTAATTAAGATAAATACAAGAATTTTATAATAATAATAATACACTTACTTTTTCAAATAAAGTGATAAGGTATGGTTAAAGTATATGGCCATTTTCAAGATTTTTCATGTACATAAACCAATTAATTTTTTTATGTTTTTTTTTTACAATTTGCATTCCCATTAGGAGGATTTCTACCACAATACTGAATGCTGATTTTTTATTAAATGCCAAA
>PVKH010003263.1:0-25278 GCA_004027955.1 Chaetophractus vellerosus
CTGAAATGATGCACATAATGCCCATTTGGGAATTAAATCTATGATAGGCATAGGTGCTCAGGGACAGCCTGAGGCAAAACAATCTCAACAAAACTGAAAAAAGAAAAAAACAAAAAAAGGAAAAACTCTGTAGGAAATTTGAGCAGATTTATTTCTATAAACTTGGAGCCATTCCTGTGACTATCGCATGTAAATATCTTCTTGAACTACAAACAGATTCTACTGGTGTACAGAACAGTTCATATTGGCATAAGACAAGGTTATTGATAAAGAGACAAATATCATTCTTCTGCCCAGCAAAGCAGGCAAGAATATTTTATTGAGTATCTATCTTGAGCAAGACACTGTATTAGGTGGTTCCCAAATGGTGTCTCATTTACTTTTTATAACTATCATATGTGATAGGGATTCAGTCCCTTATCATTAACTACTTTAACACCAAAAGATTCAACCATCTTCAGGATATCTACATGAGTTATAATAATGCTTAATTTTGCTGTGACAAATTCTGACTCAGGTGTGCTTTGCTGTTGGTACCCATAATAAAATGTTTTTTTCTGTCGGTAAGTTTGGCTGGTTGATGACTTAGCATCATCATCTCACTCTGCATCATTGCCCTCCTCTCTTCTTATGTGAACTCATACAAAGTGATAACAACCAAAATAAGAGAAATAAAACATTTTTCTCCTTGAAAAAATCTAATAGGACTTTGGTCACTTTTGTATGGAACCATTAAGATGAAAAGGTTGTACTTATGTGTTTCCTTTAAATTTTCTCTTGGAGAGTGTATTACACGACGGTCTAACAGAACTTTAGAATTCAGGCATCTTTCATGACTCTTAAAGCCATGCTGTATTATTGCTCCCATTTTCCAGATGAAGAAACAGAAGCTTGGAGAAGACAGGTGGAGATCGTGTTGGTCACATGGCTAGGCCAGTGGAGGGAAGGAGTCTGTCCACCTCCACAGCCCATGCCCTTTCTCACTGGTGCTAGGGACTTTAGCTGTGTGAAAGATGAGATAGAAACAATCTTTTCTCCCAAATATCTTCCATAATTCCCCACACCCCGTTTTTAGCCAGACAAAATATTCCCTTTTGTATAACAAAATTGTCAAATAGGAGCAGAAAGACAATTCCAATGTGGATATGGATTAATGAAGACCTAAGGGGAAAATCAAAATGCAAAGGGCTGAATGCCATAGAACCTTTAAAAACAGAGGCACTTTCCTGTCTTGGGGACATTAAAGGTCTCATTATAAATACCACATATAATAAATAAACTGCACCACATTCAAATAGTTCACCCTGGGAGGAGTTAAGCAATGTGGGGATTTCAAGCTGTCACTTTAGAAAGTTATGAGACCAACCTAAGACTTCACTTGTAGCAATCAAAATTGAGAAGCTAAAAAATTAAATGAAATAGCTGGACGTTGCTTACAGTAGAATTGATGCCTTTTGTTTAAATCACTGCTGGTGGAAGAATATACAGAGAAAATCAATTACTGTTATTTTTTTTAATTGACTTGAACTAGACCTCAAATATAGGTTTGACAGTCTACAACTTGTCCATGAAAATGCAAATTCTGTTAAGGAATCTGGACTGTACACTATAGATTAAAACTGGGGTGAGGGAGTCATTCAGAATTTAAACTTTGGGTAACTCCCCCAAAAAGAGTTCCTATTCCACTCCACTCTTATGTGTTTCCATGTCATCTTGTATTTGTCTCTACAGTATTAAATTTTACACTGCATTGCTCCTTTGGATAGCCACTACACTGTGAGCTTTTTGAAGGAAGGCAACTGAGTCTTTTCACATTTGTAGTAGCACATGACATGGCACATGGCACATGGTGGAGTCTCAATAAATGTCAGAATGAGGGGTTGGATATGTTTCAGCAAATTATCATGGCAACTTGGAAAGTGGATTGAAGTGGGGTGAAATTGGAAGCAAGAAGAACACTTGGGGTTATTGCCACTGAGGAGGGGAAAGATAAAGCTGGTGTGAATTAAGGCAGTGACAGCAAGGTTAGAAAGACGTCAGTGGATTTGAGTATTTTAGTAAGTAGAATCGAAATTGCTGGGTCACTAGACAACAATGAAGGAGGGGAGAGGGAGAAACTTAGGTTTATGCCTGTGTTTCTTTCTGGGTGACTGCAAAGTAAGAATGCAATTAATCAGCATCAGGGATGCAAAGGAAGATGCAAGTTTGGAGAATAGCGATAATGACTTTTAACACTTAATGGTTTTATGTCTTATTTCCAGAAGCGTGCAAGTATTCACAGCCTGGGTAACATTTCTGCTCCACCACCCACTGCAGCACACCACCGATGGGGCTTCAGCAGTTTTTGCATTAAAGTCTTTTCCTTATCTCTTTTCAAAGTCACGCTTTCATTATTTACTAAGTAGTACGTTAGTTTTTAAGCATGAGTTCTTTTCCTTGCCAAATACATTTTCCTGGAGCTAGTCCTTCTGAATTACTTATAAAATGTGTTTAGCTTTGTTGCCATGACTGAAAATAACTTGTGTTCTCAATCCTCTTAAAAGTTTCACAGAGAAGATGTGCGGACAAATTCTGAGAGTAAACCTGTCAATCAGGCGCCCTTAGTGGGTCTTGATGACTTGCTGACTCCTTGGTCAGCACTGCTATCCTTGCTGTGTCTTGTTTCTAGTGCCGTGGTATAAAGGAAGGGACAGAAATATAGGAGTGAGGCACAACTGAGTTTGCATCCAAGCCTCACAACTTTCACTTAATCTCCATGAGCCTCACTTTCTGTCTGTAATATCTTCCTCTTCATGTTGCTGCAAGGAAGAAATAAAATAATGTAAGAGAACGTTTCCGTCACCAATTTCCAATGATATGTCTTTATGCTGGTTCAATTGTTGCTTACACTTTTGTGTTCAAAGTTTTTTCTTATATAAATGGAATGTAGAATTCATGACTAACTGGGAGCACAAAGGGAAAGACACCAAAATGAAGAGATGGAAAACATTTTGTATTATTTTTTTAATGTTCAGGTAATAACAAGCTTTTAAAATGTTGAATACATTTTTATAAAAGCATCAGAATTCAACTATATTTCAATATGCTGAAATAGTGAAGAAATAAGACATTTAATAAGGTAAAAAGTAGAATAACATGATGTTACAAAAGGCCTATGGATTTCGATTTGATTCCACACCAGGTTAAATGCAAATATGTCTTCCTTGAAAGAAAATTCAGTCTTAATTTAAATCTGTAGGGGCAGACGGTTCAGAACAAAGAAGGTGACCCCCCCCATTGTAGTTGACATTTGTCAGACAGCAAACATTACCCATGCAGAGGCAGAAGGAGACTTATCACAAAGAAAGGCTTGAAAATCAAGTATCTTATGAAAGATAGCCAAGAAATTGTGGAGGCTTAAGGCAAATGTCAATTTCATCTTTTGGTAAATTAATTGGGGGAACAGGATGCTCCCTACTCTCCTATTCCAGTTATCTACTGAAGCCTAACAGGCCACGCCAAAACTTTGTGCTGTGAAGCAACAAGCATGTTATGATGCTTGTAGATTCTGTGGGGCAGGAATTCAGAAGCAGCTCCGCAGGTATGACCCTGCTCTTCTCCACATCGTCATCGGGGATGACTAAAGGCTCAGGGAAACTCAAGTGGGAGAAATCACAGCTGGGGCCGGAGGAGCCACTTCCAAGAAGGCTTCTTTACTAACATGTCTGGTACCAGGACTGGGATGGCAGGAGGAAGGGCTCAGCTGCACTGTCAATCCCAGCACCTACATGGGGCCTCTCAACAGTGGTCTTAGGTTAGCCCAAGTTCTAATATAGCAGCTCTGGGTTCCAAAAATGAGTGCTCCAGGGAACAAGGCAGAAGCTTTATGGCCATGTATGACCAACCTTGAAAGTCACATAATGTTACTTCTGCCTACTCTCTTGTTTGGAGCTCTCAGAAAGCCCACCCAAATTCTATACACATGAATGTAGATCCTACATTTAAATGGGAGGAGGGTCAAAAAAATTTCAAACCATGTTTTAAAACAACCATGTGATTTAAAATAACCATGCTCCCACCTCTGAAACATTATTACTTGTATCTTATATTGAGGTAAAAGTGAGGCTTATCTTGGCTCAAAGCAAAAAAAAAATCTGTTTCTGTATATCTAGAAGAGCTAAAAAGTTCTAAAAAAGGGGATGACCTGCCATAGGAGATTACAATTCTGCATTTTGAGGAGCAATGGGATTTAGGAGGACATGAAGACAAATATTTCATTATTTCATCAATCTCAGGAGAGTCAAAAACTTTGTAAATTGGATCATTACCAGTCTTTGGTGGCAATATACAAAAAAGATTAATCATGTGACTTGAGTCTTGAACTAAAAGTCCTTATGTTGTCTTTAAAGTAATTTCCAAAGAAGGAGTGAGAGGTCAAGTAAGACTGAATCAATATTCACAAGTGGTCATCATCAGAGAGAAGAGTGGAAAGCCGCAAAAGCAGGCCTATGTTTGCACCCAAATGAAGTGTATGCTGGCTGCACAAATGTCTATATACAAGAGGGGATTCATGGCAGGGAACTGCATGTAATTCTGTGCCAAATTTACTGAGTAATCATCCTTTCTGATATTGGATTGTGACCAGTTATTAATAAAGAAGGGAAACTGAAATTAGACTATTCTATTCTCTTTCCTGGAAGGGATGCTAGGCAGTTTGGCTTAACTGATAAAGGGTAGGAGAAGCATCTTTAACTTGCAACTGTGAGTGCACAGAGCTAGTCAGTTAGAACAGGATCATGACCGAGAGAAAGAGAGACTGCTAAAGGTTAGAGTCGAAAAGCAGAATCAGCTCTAAATGAGTCAATGATGTCAATTCAATGAAGGTCTGAGCTCTGTATCCAGAGCTGACATGTAAAGTCAGGGGAATCAGAAGATTCCGAAATAATGAAACAAAGATAACAGGTTGGAAATGAAGGGAGTTTTGTGTGAGCACATATCTGAGGATGGGCTTTTAGATGTTCTGCACATGGAGTCAGGATGAATCCAACTTAGGAGGCAGGTAGAGCCCATGGAAATAGGAGTTGATAAGAACGAGATGAGGAGGCCACATGGCTTTATCTGCACCGAGGCAGAAAGCAAGAGTAGAAACACAATAGCATGTACTTGCTTGGCAGGACTAAGTAAACATAGTGGTCACATATAGAAAGGGTTTCAGTTGGAGGAAGAAAAATAATGGTATCAACAAATCGAAGTCACGTTCCAATTATTGGTAGTCAAACGTAAGACACACGCAATTATGGATGGGAGAGTTTGCAAACCAAATCTTCATGAGAAGGGTAGCAGCTGAAAATGTTTCAAGGTGACTTTGTATGTGGATCCAGGACAGGGCAGTTAAGAGAAGCCAGGATGTCTGAGGTCATGAGGGACAATTGGGAGGGAGTCCGTGAAAACTTAGAGACGTGATAGGACATTAGACATTGAGGGGAACATTCCTTAACTGCCGCTTATGTATCAGGAAATGTTCTAGGAAGTTTGACGTTATGGTATGGAGTTATGAGAAACAAATCAATTGGCAACTTCAAAATAGATAGAGCAACATGTCTGAACAAGAAAGCCCCAAATCAACGTTGGTTGAATAAAATATCTTCCCAATGTTGCTCCGGGTTAGCTTTCTGAACCTTGTCATATTTTTTTTTTCATCCATGTGCCCTTCATTACATGGGCTGCTTGCATCTGGCTTTTATATTCGGGTTACTATATTTAGATGTTTTAATTGACACTCCTTTCACAAGGCCAAGGTGTGTGATTCAATCATTACTCCCCATTAGCATATTGTTCATTGTAATTTGCTTTTCAGGGTTTAGTGACTTTGTTTGGTTGGTTAAGTTTGCCTAAAACAGACAAGCCTACACTTCCCAAATATGAAGTGTACCAAGAAAAGCAAATTAATAGTGTCTGCTTGTAAGAGTACTTGTAATAGTGGGTGCTTGTAAGATAAGTGACCAGGTAAAATTTAAGTGTAATTCAAGTAATGCAAGTCATATCTGAGTTAAATCCATTGACATTATGTTAACTGTGGTTTTGCAAAATATCTTTTTTTGCACCCATTTTTCCCAGGTTTTTTTTTTGCTTGTTTTAGCATTACTTATGAAAATACCATCATTTAGGAAGAGCTTTGAGTTTCAGAAGGAAGTTCCTTGATCTGTTACTTTGATCTAATTAGTTTAATTAAATGGATTTGCATTTTATCCTTGGCTAAAACAAGATTCTTTGAAAAAGAAACAAGTCTATTGAAAGTGATACTTCATAATTTTTTTTCTTAACACAGACAGGCTAATAATGTCTAATTTACTTTTTTCTTTTAAATTTTCCAGTTTACTTGACACAAATTAATTGAAAACATTCTGGAAAATGAACATAAGTATACAGAAGAGAATAAAAATCACCTGTAATTGCTTTTTCTATAATGTGAACTGTATGTGCTTTCTTTCAGACAGTACATTCACACACACAAACATATATATTTATTTAATAAATATATGTAAACTTATATAGAAAGAAATAGGCCATATATACAATAACATGCATTATTTTCAAAACAAATTTACATTAATTTAATATGTCATGTGATATGAATGTATAAATAATTCTTATAACTGTTCTCTTAGACTATTTCCAGTTTGGAGGGAGCATATCTGTGTTTTGTACTCTGCATTTTTTTGTGTTTTTGCTCCATAAAAGTTAACTTGTGCCTAAAATATATTGCTCTCATCCATGCTTTTCAATACCTCCCTTTTAGAGTTTCTCATTGAAATGGACAAAGGGTGACTATAATGGAAATATATATATATAAAATCACTGAAGTCCAGTGATAGTAACCATCTACATGCCAGAAAACATGAGGAAATTATATAAAATACAGAACAAGGTTAGGAGAAGAAATTCCACCATAATTTGACCCTGAGAAGGAATTCGGAGAAGGGTTCACCCAGTAGTTTAAGGCCCACATCTGAAGGCAGCAGACAGCACCTCCATTTACAGTCCAAGAATGAGAGCCTAAGTACGTGGTTATGCCTAGTCACAAATAAGATTGGAAAATACAATTATTCCTTTCATATTGTGACTTTTCCGATCATGGTTTTCATATATTTCAGGTCAACATAAGAAATCAAATGGGAATTTTGTGGGAGTTTTGCAGAAGCTGCAGAAGACAAACGAAGGCCAGCAGACGGCAGAGAAAAAGTTTAGAAACTCAGAAATGCATGAAATGTGTATATATATATATATAGTATTTTATATTATCACTATATTTTATCTTTTAATACCATTAATATACCCAATTTTTACAGTAAGGTACTATAAACACCCCATAAAAGAAAAAGAAAAAAATCAGATTTCTTCTCTGGTACAGAGAGAAAGCCAAAAAATTTTACATGGATTTTCCAGATCACAGGGGCTCCATTCCCCCTACCCCTGCAATATGGAAGGGTTAACTGTATATTTCTTAGCTGCTCTGAGCAGTACTGTGCTCAGTCACAACTCTATTACAGTGGAACAGGAAGAATGGATTTTAGCAATCAATCTAGTGTGATGCCACACTATGTAATTTACTATTCATTGCAGAAAAAGAGGTTGTAATGACTACATTTTTGTTCTCTATAATTTAATCCCCCTTCTATATGAAATCAAGTGTCTATAAAAGGCAAGTCTTTAGGAGACCAAGTGCCTGAAAAAAGGAATTTTTTAGGAGACCTAATAGCTGTTGTAAAGTGAAAATATAGAGTAAATGCACTGGACTCACAACTTTTGACTATCCTGGAGATGTGGAGTTTAAAATGGCAAGCTCAGGGCATCAAATTTTGAGCTCCAGGGTCAGAGAGAGAATCAAATAGCCTAACCAACAGCTGTGAAAGAATCTCTTTAAATGAGTCTCATGGCTGAGTTTATGGAAAGAAAACCTAACACGTCTTCCACTGATTTTTTTTTTTTCCAGTTTGGCATTATACATATGTGTGTGTGTTTGTGTGTGTGTGTGTGTGTGTATAAAATTTCCTAGAGATCTTTCTTTTTTCCCGTGTTTTTCTTTAATTCATCCTGATATTGTTAGGTGGATGAAATATCTTCTTAATTTATTTGAACATATTGATTAAAAGTTTTAAATGTTTCTTCTGTTCCCTGAATTACCTTATGTATTCAAGAATTTTTATTTTTCTTTCAATCTGGTTTATTTTCATGCTGCATGCTTTTTATCAACTGTCTAATTATCCCCACGTTGCTCATTGTTGTTTTGTTGTTTTTCCATGAGGAATGAGAGGATAGAAACATGACCTGGGAAGCCCTTTGGATCATTGGTGCCTGGCAGAATATCTCAGGAGGGCTGGAGCCTTGGCCTTTATGCTCAGCATTCCGCAGAGGCCAGCGGGACTGGTGGTGTTACTCTTTGATTCCAACAAAACCCGAGACCATTTACTCAATTTTTTAAAAGAAATTTCTAACTTTATTTACATTGTAGACCTGTCACCAGCTTCTTCTTGGTCCCAGTCTCCTTCCGACCTGCTCCAGCTAGTGCCACGGTCCTCCTGAGCAGTTTCATCTCCTCTCCACGGCAGCCAGGTCCAGACACATGATATATGATATACTTCATTTTCCTGCACTGTGTTCCACCAGTCTACTCTCTGCTGTCCTTCTTCCACAAATATGTTTCCTATTGTTGATGTAGGCCTTTTAATTCTTTATCACAATTTTAAGGCACTTTGGGACAGTTAGGTGATTAATTCATGGACTAAGTCCTCCATTTTGAAGCAGATACGTAATTGCTCATATACAAACGGAATGATATTGTACATCCGTAATGTTTTGAATTTTTTCTTTTCATTTAAACAGATACCAAAAATATGTTTCCATTCATATTCTGCAAAAAAATTTATGATTACATAAAATAACATTTTATGGATGCACTAAAATTAATATGCTTATTTGGAATACATTATTTTCTCCTTTTCCTCATTTTAAACCATGATTAATACATTTTCTTGTAGTTACATTTTGACCCTAGCCATAATTAAACTGCTAGGATATATGTCTAGAAGTTAAATTATTGAGCGAATAGATATGCAGATTCAAAATTTGATGTGTTGCCAAATTGTCATATAAAAAGCTGAGTTGTGACAAGTTTTATCTATGCCACTAGTGAAAAATAATACATGTTCTCTAGATTTTATTATTTCTTAGTTGAGCTAATATATGGTAATGAAATAGAGCATATCATGATTCAATTTGCATTTATTTGACTGCTACACAGATTGAAAACATTTTATAAGTTTATTAATCGTTAGTCATTTTTGTTGTTGAATTTCAATGATCTGTCAACACTCCTTGTCCATATTCCTATTGGCTTATTCTACTTTTCCTAATTGATCTTATATATAGGTCTCTGTATAAATGTATATGCTTTTTAATATTTTTATTGATATTTTAATTTGTTGATCTAAAAGTTGTCTGTATTAGTCAGCCAAAGGGGTGCTGATGCAAAATACCAAAAACCAGTTGGCTTTTATAAAGCATATTTATTTGGTGGGGTAGAAGCATACAGTTACCAGGCCATAAACGTAAGTTACTTCCCTCACCAAAGTTTATTGCCACGTGTTGGAGCAAGATGGCTGCTGACGTCTGCAAGGGTTCAGGCTTCCTGAGTTCCTCTCTTCCTGGGGCTTGTTTGTTTCCAGGCTCAGCTCCTCTGCTATCTCCACAAGGTCAGCTATAGACTATGAGTCTCTCTAGGCTTTGCCTCTTTCCACAAGGCCAGCTATAGACTTTCAGGCGAACGGCTTGTCTCTTTTCCCGGGGGGGCCTTCTCTCCTCATGACCAAGCTCCTCTGTGTTTACTTCCTGGGGCTTCAGTGTTAAAACTCAGCATCAGAACTCCAACATCAAAACTCCAACTAACTCCTCTGCTCTCCGGTGTAGTTTATCTCTGAGCCCCAGCCCACCAAGGGGCGGGGACTCAACGCCCTACTGACGTTGCCCAATCAAAGACCTAATCATAACTTAATCATGCCCAGAGGAACAGACCAGTTTACAAGCATAATCCAATATCTATTTTTGGAATTCATAAATAATGCCAAACTGCTACATCGTTTTATACAAAATATATATTAATTGTTGTTTTAGCTTATCTCCATTAGCTTCAGGCTCGGAAGTTTGTCTGCATCCAAATTATATAAGTAGTGACTTGTATTGTCTTATAGTATTTCTTTCTTTTGTAATACTTATATACAGAATTCATTTACAATATCTCATAGTGGAACACGTGAGCAAGGAACTAACAAATTTTTTTGCCAAATATTTAGCCAAATGTCCCCCAGTTCATTTTGAAATAATGTAAATTCTGTGCATGGATTCAAACTGCCAATCTTATTATAGACATCAATGTGGGGGGGGGCATGACGGTTATTCTGTTCTACACTATTCCAATTGTACCTTTCCTGTGACTCAGTGTTTATAAAAGCTATGGCAAGCATGAGTCTTTGGTGAATCACCATCCACCTCACGTGTGACTAGATATTCTTCTCAAAGATACAACAAAGACTTGCACAATGACCATCCAACTTCAAGCTCTAAAAATCTTCATTGTAGACATGCTTCTCTTTCACCTTAACTTCTTTATTTTCTGATAATTTGAACACATGGATTTTATAAAAGCTAAAATATCTAGGCTTTGCTGTATTCAAGGTTCTCCTTGATGCTGCAAAAGGAAAGAAAAACCCTCAGTTTCTGTGATGGTAGGTTATTGTGTCAACTTTGCCAGGTAATGCTGCCCAGGTGTTTGGTCAAGCAAGCACTGGCCTAATTGTTACTGGGAGGACATTTCATGGACTTAAATCATCAGTAAGTTGATTCCATCTATGATTGATTATATCTACAATCATCTGAGGAAATTGTCTTCATCAATGAGAGACATCTCATCCAATTAGTTGATGGCCTTAAAAGAAGTGAGGATTTCAGCAGTCATTTCCATCTCTACTTCAGCCAGCCAGCTTCCCCTGGAGAATTCATCAAAAACCTTCATCAGAGTTCTTAGCCTGGAATTTGGACTCCTGCATCCCCACAGTTGCATGAGACAATTTTATAAAATCTTATAATATATATTTACAGATATTTCCTGCCAGTTCTGTTACCCTAGAGAATCCTGACTAATATGGTTTCTTTCACAGCATAGTACTAAGGGGTTGGAGAATAGTCGCTGCCAGTTTTCAAGTTGTGTTTTTGTCTGTGTCAATGGGCAGGTCAAAGTGTGAGGGAATCATAAAGGAAGTTAGTTTGGGCTATGATATGATCTGGAACCCAGATTATTTCATTTATTATTTCTCAGTTCAGTTCTACTTCTTATTTCTGTCAATTCCTCTCAGGTACCATTATTAAATGGTCAGTTAGACTTGGTTTTAATGTCAGTTTTCATCACTTTCCACCCCGACCCCCATAACCTCTTTTGGTGTTGGAGTAAAAATTTCAGGGATACTACCATATGATCTGTTTACCATAGGTGATTTTTTAGCCAGTGTTCAACAGTTTTTTGATTCACTTGTTGAGGATTGATTAACATTAAATAAATAATGGAATAGTATTTGATATGCTGTATGCCTTCAATGTTACTTACTTTCAATGTTTAGCAAATTTGTCTTTAGAGAAGAAAAAGAAATCTGATGTCAAACATAGAACTATGATTAGTATATGTCTTTTGTTCAATTCCAAGGTTTTGGAATTAGACAAAGCTGGGTTCAAATCCTGGCTTGACCCTATGCTATTGATCAAACTTTGAGAAAGTCTCTTAATTCTTCTGGGTTTCAGGCTTCTCACCTGTGACGGTTCAATAAGATATGGGACCAACGTAGAATAAGTGTCCAATAAGTGGGAACCATTGTTATTATTTTTATTATGATAATTAACTTTCCTTCAAATGCCCCTTCTTATACAGCAGTGCTACTCAAAATGTGGTGCCCAGACCAGAAGCAATGGTCACCTGGGAATTTGTTAGGAATGCAGATTCTCAGGCCCCATTCCAGACCTGCTAATTCAGAAATTGTGGAGATGGTTCCAGCAGGCTATGATTTAATAAACCTTCCAAGTGATTCTGATGCTCACTCAAGTTTAAGATGCACTTATTTACATTATTTTGTTGCTAGTATGACATTTTCAATAAATTTCTTTAATGGACAAAATATAATGAAAAAACATCATGGCAGCCATATATGGCAAAATAACTTTATGCATGAAATATGCATTTCTTTTTCCTTATGAACTGAATGGATATGTTAGCAACACTTACCAGGAGAAGCTAATGATTAAGGAGCATTATTCTAAGCATTCACATGCTAATCTGCAACCCTGGAATCATATACCAATCAGCACTTCATTGCTTATATAAATAAGGTCCACGCTATTATATTTTTTTTCTGTGTTTCAGATACAGGCAAATAGTTTGGAATTTTTCCCTGTCACTCTTCACTCTCCCTTCAATCTTTTTTTTTTTTTTGAAAGAGAGATATTTTTCATTAAATTGTTTTGACTACCAGTCAGAATATATCTTCTGGCGTGCACCAGTGAGTACCTATCAACATATGGAGAGAGTTGAGATGACTTTGCCCTCTTATACTTCGCTGAGGAAACTACCTTCCCAGAAAGTGAATGTGTGAATTCTATGGTTTCAATTTTCCTGCATTATAGGATTCAGCTCAAGCTGGTGGCTGCTGTCTTTGAGGTCAGCAGACGTATTAAAAGACAACTGCTAGTGTTACAGCTGTATTAATGTTAAGTTTGAACCCACTGGTTTGGGGAAAAAAATGGCAAAATATACCTGAAATTTTCTGTAACTCCTCACAGTGTGAACTTTTACTCAGGTTTTCAAAACTAACTTCCTCCTCTACCCTGTTCCCATTCCCACTGGGTTTTTGTATTCGGGTTTTTTATATTGTAGGAATCTATTGTTAAACCTTTATAAAAATTGCTCTTACTTTTTTCAAGACATGCAAGTACCGGTGCCTTCTGATGTAGCATAAGACACAGAGTTCCCTTTGGGGCCAGTTAAGTTAAAATATTTACTTTCTTTTCCCTAAGGTAATACAGAGGTTCATCATTCACCTTCTGAATTCCTTAATTTGGTTCCCAGAAAGTAACCATTTTATGTGCATTGTCAAATATCTACTTGTTTTAAAGCTATTGGAATAGTTGTCAATAATCCAAAAGAGTTTAAGTTTTGAAGGTTTCTTTTAATGACTGTCTCCAAACTTGTGCTTCCCTTTGGAAAACAGAGACAGCAGCTGTCAAGCTAATATGCTTGGGTTTTTATTACTGGAGGTTGGTTTTCAATTCCCAAACCATCTGAAAAAAAAAATAATTAGCTTTGAAAGAAAACCTGATATTTTGAAAGGAAAAACAAACAGATAAATGAAGTGCCTATATCAAGAGCAGCAGTTACGTTTAAAAATGATATGCCCTTTGCAGGCTTCAGGTGACTGACTGAGTGGGACAGTGACTACTTACTCAAAATGAAAGTTCTGAAGACAGAGATTTGGACTAGGGGCAGCAGTAATTTATTTCTTTCTCATGAGAAAGGGCACATGCCCAGGCTAATGGAAGCGGGCAAGTGCACGTGATCAGTATAAGAACAAAGATTATATAGTTCCCCTGATGCAATGTCCCATTTCCCTCTTTCCCCAACCTCATCCATCTCCCATTGTCTGGGAGTTATGGGCTTACAACATTAGGCACGAAAACTAACCCAATCTTAAGGCGAAAAGTGTAAGAGTAAATTCTCAGTATCCGAGTTCATACCCTTACTGATGTGGGTTTTGGGAAGGGTTAGATAAGTGGGAACAGGGAATTTAGTTTGAGAAGAGGCCACCTTTTGTTCTATTTCTCTCACTGACCTTATAGAGCTAGCAGGGAAGCATGAACCAAAAACCGGTTTTGGCACTCAGAGTAAACACAGCCCAAATGACTGCTTTCCCATTTGCTAGCTGCACATCCTTGCACTTGCCACCCGACCTCTGTGAGTCTTAGCTCCCTCAACTGCAAAATATAGTCATAGCATCCCTTTTATATGATTAATTTAAAATGAGGCATAAATAAAATAATGTATGCAAATCACTTAGTGCCATGCTTGCTGCATTCGGTGATGTCAGCGAATTATTTGCATTCCCCCTTCTTAATACAATAGTTTTCAATCATGGATGCCCATTAGAATCCCCTAGTGAACTTTTAAAAAATATTGATTCTCTCATCCCTTCTCCAAAAGAGTCTGATTAAATTGTTCTGGGGTAGGTTCTTGGCATTCATAGTTTGAAAAGTTTCCCCAAGAGATTCCAATGAGTGGCCAGATTCAGAATCACTGTGGGAAAGTATCAAGGTTAAAACTTTCATGGGCTTCAGAAATATCTGCGGGGATTTTTCAAATTTTTTCTTACTGGCCATGATTTAATGGGAGGGGACATACTATCTTTAAGAGTTTCAAGAAGATAGTTTGGTGTCACTGACTGTTTTGAGAATGTCGAAATTCTTAGAGCTGCTCATGCCACCTTAATTCTGCCTTAGTTTCATAATAGCTTCTAAGTGACTTCCCTACATTTTCTTATTTGATGACACTTCTGTGAAGCAGATATGGCAAAATTGTTACCCCTATTGATGGATCAAAATATTTCTGTTTAGGAAAACTAAATGAACTTACTGTTATCGCTCAGTAAGTGACAAACATAAGACATTTGAGTTGCACAATAATAACTATTATTAGCATTTTATCAAGGGTTTACTAAAGCTAACATTCTGCTAAGAGTCTTGCATTAATTTTTAAAATATCCAACTGAGTTATGCAGCTACTATTATTTTAACCCTACTCTTTTCTTTTTCATAAACAAGGGAACTAAAGCCTAATGGAGGAGAGTAACTTGTTTGAGAGCACACAGCTCCTAAACGCCAAAGCTGTGGTTCCAGGGGTGTCTGGCTCCAGCAATCTTACACCACAAACCAGTGCTCTTTCCACTCTTCACACTGCTCGGCAGCATCAATGTCATCATTAGACTCCATCTGCAGGATAATATGTTCCACTATCTTCATTGAAAGGAAAAGTAGCAGTAAAAAATATGATCATCATTATCATCTTCTTGAACTATTTGTCCCTGACTTGTGATTCTGGTACCTAAGGACTCAATGATTGCCCCTTCCTGAATCAGTTAGGACTTTCTAGTTGCTACTGACTAAAATCCAACCCAAAGTTTAGGTGTCAGAATTGGGCTTTCAGAAATTTTTTGATTCATTTAAATTTGGAAAAATCCAAAGCCCTAAGCTGGTTTTAGGTTTTGCTTAATGTAGTAGGAGATGAAACAACATTGGCAGGGTACAGTTTTGTCCATCTCTTAATCAAGAGAGGAAGCTTTGAAAGATAGTGGCTGTATCAGAAATGCTTCATACCCACTGAAGACTCACCCAATTTGTCACAATCAAATCCAACATATTATGCCTTTCATTTCATGATACAAAAATATTGTTTTTTATATGATTAAATTGTAATAATATCTTTATTTGTAAAACACCTGGGAAATACATTTAAAAGATAATACTTTATAATTGTAGTAATATTTTTTTAGGAAAATGAAAGAAGGGGCATTAGGACAATCTCAAAATCCATTACTTTTCCAATTCTGTCTCTGTATATTGGGTTTACTTGTTTAAAACTCAAAATAATAAACATAATTATAGAGAATATAGAGTATCATATTGAAAATAATATTATGATCATCCAAAAGACTTTTTCAACACCAAGCTACTGTTTTATAATTCTTTTTAAACTGAGGGAAAACTATTTTTTTCTTTAGCATAGTACTTAATACATATTCAGACCATTTTCAGCCTCATCTAATACCATAATTAATAAAACAGTTGGTTTTCTTCCAATTCATATTATGCTTTCTCATCTTTTCTTTTGTGTTATTTATAAGATTCTTTAGTCAGAGAAGCCAGCTAAAAACTTTACCTTTTCAAAATTCCTCTAAGATTATTTCCCTTTCTAGTCCAGTCAGACTTTTTTCCTCCACTTTGATCCTTGCCTTGCCTTTTTAAAGGGTCTATTTAGACCTAGAATGTATGAAAATGAAATTAGCCCTCAGTTGAGAGGAGAGATGAAAGAAAAAGTGACTTTAAAACATTTCTCCAGAGTCATAAGATTCAATGCAAGTCTTTCCATGCATTTTAGCAAGTATTCCTTTTCCCTAGGGCAAAATTATGAAACCATTATTTCACTTAATTTCTCTTTTACAAATGCTAACCCTATTTTATTTGACATGATGTCAATTTCTGTTTAGTTGGAATTCTATTGATGTACTTGACATGTTTACCTACTTCTGATGCTTCTATTGCAAAATTATACTTTCAAAACATAGGTCAAAATGTCCAAGGATCTGTCCTGCAGAAGGAGGAATTCTAACAGTTGTTTACCTCTTCTGTTGCTCCTGGATATGAAATGACTGCTGCTCACTCTGGATTAATTATTCCAAGAGGAAAAAGGCAACAAACGTCTAGAATTTTAAATACTAAAGGGACCATGAGTAGCATTTATACTAACCCTTTTATTTAAAAATTGGATTAACTGCAATTCAAATCAGAGAAATAATTTGAGGTAGTCTGGGAAGCGAGTTCATTGTTCAAAAGTGGCAAACGCCAAGGGGAGTGTTTTCTATTGGATTGATTCTTGCTCTATCAATTACCACCTCTCATTTCTGATATGGATAAGACCTTTGAGCAGTGAAGATGTGTCAGGTACTATGTTTGCTCTGGGGAGCTTTATGCTTTAATAGTGTGAGATACTGTGTGTTAATAAGTATTTATGATACGGTACATATTCCTATAGAAGTATAAGAAATGAAACATTCAGACAGAAGATGGAAAAGATGCCTTCCAATTGATGGGTCAAGGAAGAATTTTTAGGAAAGATGGTGCTTGATCTGCATCTTGAAAGAGGGATAAGTTCTTCTGAGTATATATAAATGAAAAACTACTAAGAGTAAAGGGGATATCATATGCAAAGGTAAGACCTTTTAGGGAGTGAAGAAGCATTTCTTGACTGGAATGGAAATTGTACAGGTAGGGAGAGAGCAATAAGAGATGTGGATGAAGAAAAGCAATTATGTAGGGTCCCACCCTGTGAATAATGCAAAAAGCATTTTGGATACTGGTCTTTAATGGAATGGGGGTAAATGATCAGATTAGAAATTTTACTCTCCTCACTTTATATTCTCCAATTCTACTCTCTATGAGGATAACCACAAATTTTTAAGTATATTCAGGACCCCTCTTTGTCAATCCATGAATGCTGGGCGTTTTCATATTGGTGTGCTGAGATATTCAATATTAATAATATTGCAAGTATTATGTTTGTCCCCCAAGTTTTTTTATTAGGTGCTACTCCAGATTTATGTTAATGACAACAATTGTCACCTTGACAGCCACTGATTACTGCCTCCTAAACTTTTCCATCTCTTTCCATTCAGCCAGAAGGCATTCTGGACACCATAAAAGAGACACAATTCCTTTAAAATGGGCCCTCTTGACCTGCCTGGAAACTTGAGGTTGGTATTCTGCTTGTATTTATCTTTCTAACTATAAAATCAGAAAAGAATTTTTTTCTTTAATAGCACATAAATGATGTTTTGTGTGGTAAAACCAGAGTTTTTTCTTCAAAGGTAATTTTTAATCTAATTTCTGAGGGCAACAAGCACTCTTCATTGTCAAAATCAAGCAACAGGGCAGGATTATGCATGTCCCAAGTCTTCAAAATGCTGAGGAATTGTATTTGTCAAATGGGGTAGAATTCTGAGCAGCATGTACTTGTTCACATTTGTGGACACAAGTCCAGTAACCACAATCCAGTGTGAGAACTATGTGATCTGATGGGTGATGAAAAAATGAATCCTGTATCCCAAGAAAATTTTTTTTTGGAGAAAATAGTATGTGAGAGGTAGCAGTCTGGTTAAGACATACTCTTTAATGAAAGCACAAAATGAGGGAATTGTGGTGCCAAGTTAATATTACAATTATAATAATATTCTTTCATAAATTATATCAAATGTACCACTAATGCAAGGTATTAATAATAAGGGATGTATATGAGAACTCTATTTTCTGTGTGATTTTTTTCTATAAACCTACAACTTCCCTAATAAAAAAGGAGTGAGAGAAGATAGGAGTAAATTTAAATACAGGGGAATAAATTTAAATACACCAACTGAGTGTGTCAAGTAAAAGCTTCTCTGATTGGAATGTATTTTACCTGCAGTTGAATCTCAGATCTTTTAAAAATAGTTATTTACCTCTTCAGATGTTAGATGATAAAGAAAAAAATTATCTGTTGGGTTTTGGGAGGATTGGATGAATTAATACATTTTAAATATCTAGCAATATAATTGGATTTGCTCAAGAAAGTATCATTCCATTTCTGCTTGTATACTTCGTTGGGTGATTTCTGAAATAATGCAACTTAAACATAATTCTTCCTTGAAGAAATAAGTGCCTCATTCTAGATGCTTTTCCATTTCTTTTTTTTTTTTTCACTTAATGCTTGACAGATTGACCAATCAATGCACTTTTCCGGGGTAAGACTTGCTCATTGTAGATTGTGATGTCACAGTGCAAACTGTAGGGACTGCAAAATGGCCTGATGTGTAAAACATTTCAGGGAGCGCAGAGATATTAACTTAAGAGACAAAACCTTTATTCCATGTGCTTTGCTTCATTCTCTACATAAACTCTTTGGTTAGTGAACCTAATTGCAAACCTCAGGTATTTTTGTACAAATAAGGAAAGATAATTCTGTTTCTTGCGATTCGAAGTGAACGTTAATACAGTGTTCTTATTTTTAAAAAAAAAAATTCAGTCTTTCAGAAGTTGAAAATATCTTCTGAGCTGTATTTCTAACTATATAGAGAATAATTAAAATATTTTAAACATAAGAACTAAACAAGGACATTTTCCACCATATTGGGAATATAAACGTGACTCTAGAGAAAATAATTGCTGTTTCAATTCTTATTATTTCTGTATAGCTTGTAAATAATACTTTGTGTGTGTGTGTATATAGCAGCTTTATTCTAAGAAGATGAAAGAATGTTAATTACATATTTTTCTTTTTTCTTCAATAATAAAATTGTTTGAACTGCACTGATATTTATGTAGATATAAGAAGTCGTTGGTTTGCCCATAATATGGATTGAAATATGTTAAAATACCAAAACACATGAGCATCAATTATGTTATAAGCAGGGCACCATTTAAAAACAACATGTTAAAGACATCGACTTAGGATGATTTTTAGAAAATGAAATCTATAAGACAAATAAGAAGCAATAAAAAGTAATGCGTAGAATAGGTGTAACATGGGGCATTTTGAGGATATTGGAATTGTCCTGCTTGACATTGCAATGACAGATACAGGCCCTTATGCACTTTGTCAAAACCTATAAAATTGTGCAGTGCAAAGTGTAAAACATAAAGTAAACTATAGACCACGGTTAGTAGCAATGCTTCAATATGTGCTCATCAATTGTAACAAATGTACCACACTAATGAAAGATGTTACTGGGAAAAGTGTGGGAGGGGGAGGGCATGGGGCATATAGAAATCCCCTCTATTTTCAATGTAATATTTATGTAATCTAGAAGCTTCTTTAAAAATTAGAAAAAGTAAAGCATTCAGTTTGTGACAATAATATACCACATATACATACATGTATCACTCTCTTTACATTTACACTACATATATAATATTATATAGATCTACTAGTACAAAGCATAAGGTATTGTTTCAATATTATTTCTAGCTGAGAGAAAGTGTTTCCGACCTCTATGCTCTTGTGCATATCGATTTCCTGTTACTTCAATGAATGCATCTGAGGTGATAAGAATGGTCAGCTATGTACCATAGCTGTCCCTTTTACAAAGTGGAAATGGAATCTTCTTATGTGATACTGTGAACCAGATTCTCCCTTTGAAGTCAACTCAGAATTCCCCTTGATATCTGCTGGATGTGTGGGTGGGTATTTAGGAGCAAGGAGTGCCTCAAAGAGAAAATAAGAATAATACAAACTATTTCAAGCCAAACTGCTTCCTTCGTGACTCGTGACACTGAAATTCATTTTGTTGGCACTAATATAGATTAATTAACAATGGCACCATTCTACTATTTCCAGTACACTGTTACATAAATGGATTTTGTATAATTTATGCAAATTGCTATGTCTTCAGCTGAACCATTAAATCACTTCATTTCAAAATATCTATTCAGTTGAACTAATGAAGTTGTAGAACATTGTCAAATAATAACAGGCTACAGAGACAGCTGTCAATATCATTCCATTCTGATTCATTTCTGACTTATAAGGATTTTCATTGATATTTAGGTGAATGGAAACACCAGCAGAGTAATTTTGCACACAATCTGAAATGAGGAAATACATTTTGAAAAGCACATGATCATTTGGAGAAATGTTGAAAATATCCCACATCATACTTTAGTTTTCCAACTCACTGTTACTCTCTTGCTCTTCCCTCTTCCTTCCTGAACAAAAGCAGATTCTTTCCTGGTTTCTGTGTTCTCTTAATAATATGCAACTTTTCCTCCACCTAGGCTCAAAGCCCGGTGATAATTCCAATGCTATCTAGCTCTTTCTTCCTCATATCCTGTGACAAACATGTCACCATTTTTTTTTCCAGCTCTTCCTTTTCAATTTCCCACAAACATCCTTTCTCCCTATTCTTAGTTGCCACATAGTTCAGGTAAACTCTCATTGGGGGCTATCTAGATTATTGTCACATTGTCAATGGCTTCTCTACCACCACTTTCTCACTTACTGGCACCCTTGGACCTCAAGCATAATATGATTGTGACCCTCCTCTACTAAAACCTTTCAATGACTTCCTGATAATTTCACATTGAAGATGGAAGAATTATGACTTTGGGTTAGCTTTAACTTTGTAGACTTTTCTTTCACCATTCCATAAACCTAGGCAAGAAGCTACAATAGCTAGTGTTTGGAGATATCATTATAACTTTGCCCTGGCCACATCTTCTGCCTAGGCATATACTACCCTTGGCCTTTACCTATGAAAACCCTATTTATAAGGTCCTTTTCTTAAGGGATCTTTCAGTATCTCTTTAATTATTTTACTGCACTCCAGTACCTATATTGGTTGCTATGTATTCCAGTCAATTATATAAGTTGTTTTCGTCTCCAAGGACAAATGAAAGAATGTAAATTTTTGCCTTTGTAAAGTATTATTATAACTGTTATGGAGTAGACATTTATATAAATGTGCAAATAAGCATTTCATGTCATTATATGTACATAATATACATACATATGTACACACACACACATATCCTCTAATCATGACTTGTATTTGCTATCTAGGCTTAGGAGAACCTTGGGCTTAAGAGAGAAATCTTATAATGTTCATCTTGTTAGACTGTGAGTTCCCTCATTAACTCAGAGTATTAAATGAAACAGTTGAGTTAGTAACGAAATCGACAAAGAACCAGTTGAAATATATGTATGATTAGGGACTTTATCATTTTTTTCTTAGATTAATTATATGGTTCATTATACTGGAATGTGTGCTTAATTTCAAAGCTAGTTTTTTCCTTAGATTTTCGTTCTTGCCACCTGGTTTTATGTGTTTTTTCCCTTTAAAAATAAGATCTGCATTTTATATATCTGCCTTGTAACAAAGGAAAATAAAATAGCCAGCAGAAATAAAAGAATGAGAAACTTTGTCCCAAAAAAGAGAACAAATTTTAAAGCAAAGATGACATGTATCATACACCAGTGGCTTCAGTGAATGAGAAAGCTCTGAGGGTATTTTCAGCACCTCTGTACAAAGTTGACATGTTCTATCAAAAGGACCAAGGTCACCATAAAGAGTGCTGAACATTTTATTCTAGTCCATATATTGCTATGAAAATATGAGTAAAGGAGGTCAATTAAATTAATAATCAAAGCATATGCTTATAAATTAAATTTAGGCACTCTGCATGTGTCCTCACCACCAGGTTCCTTATGTAAGCTGGTAATTTGAGTCCATTTGACTACATTCCCTCTCGATTTTTCATTCAATTTACTTGAAAATGTGGAAGAAAATGACTGTAGCAACATTGCAAATCAGGAAAGGCTGGTCTTAACAAGTTGAGTATTTTCTGGAAGAAACATTGCTTAGGAGTCCAGCTTGAGACAAGTCCTCTAAAAGGCCTTTTGGGGGACATGTGGGCAGGGCCCCAGAAAGATCTCCCTCAGGCTTGTGGTTAAAGGGCTGTCTTGAGGCTGGAATTTGTTGGGCATGAGAAGGGCAGGTATCTAAATTCTGTAAACAACTTGGAGCAATATAGAATCCAAAGAAACACAAGCATGGTCCTTCCCTCCATGTATTGTTTTACAGATTGTGGTTTTCCAGGACCAGACACATGACTGTCTTGCTCGATTTCTGTAGGACAGAACATAAATACAGAGTTTCTCTAACTTGGCCTGGTCCAGCCAACAGCTATTATTCTTCACTTCTCTCCATGGTGAGCACTTTTCTAGAATTACTCCTACATTCTTTCTTTCCTCTTTTCCTCTTTTTAGAGCATAGTCATAAGAAATTTCCTGTGAAATACTTGGGAAGGTATTTTTTTCTCAATTCTTGCCTGCCTGAATGACTTTTCACTTGATTAAGCAATTTATTGAACAAATGTGGAATTCTGTGTAGAAGTAACTCTCTCAGGGCTTGGTTCCAGGTCTTCTAAAGAGCATTGTGTTCCTGGTGAGAAAATAATAATCCCTGTCTGACTTTAGTCTCTTGTGGCAAAGGGCTTTATTTTCCCAACATTCTTTTCATTTTTTTGTTTCTCTCCTTTAGATTTTTTTCCTTTAACTCTAATGTTCACAGTGAGGTATCCAGCTGTTTGTCTTTTTTTATTCATTACGCTTAAAACTCAGTGGAATCTTTGAATCTTAACACCATGTCCTTCAGCTCTAGGAAATTTCTCATATTTTAGCTTTTATAATTTCCCTCCTCACTGTTATCTCTATTTAATTATTTCTGCAACTCATCATTTTAAAATTAGAACTCCTGGATTGATTCCTAGTTTAGCTCTGACTTTTTCTCTTATATTTTCTGTCCTTTCTTTTTACTATACATAAACTTCTTCAACTTTATATTTTAAACACTCCATTGAAAATTGATGTTACAATCATATTTCAACCTCCAAAAGCTCTTTGTGGTTGTATCCTTGTTTAACACCCTTTTGGCTCAATGAGGATACTAATGAAAGGGTTTTAGTATTTACTTTTAAGATCTTTTTGATTTCTTGTATTTTGTTTCTGTTTTCCCTGTGTTTTATTTCTGTCCTTTTAATGTGTGTTTTTTGTTTGTTTTTTTTTTACATTTTAAATTGCAAGTTTTCTTGAAATGTCTGGTGATTCTTGGATATCCATAAATATCCAGGACATTAAAAAACATATTTAATGTTTTTTGAATCATTGATGAGGCTTATCTCTTATCTACAAACTTCTATTCCAGGTTTTGTGTCAGTCAGCATTCTGCCTGAAAACCAGTAGGGTACACATACACATATCATATATATACACACACGTACACACACAGGATTTATTGCAGAGAACTGGCTGTTGTATGTATGGGAGTTGGCTAAGCAAGTAAAAATCTGTAGGAGAGGCCATTACAGGAAGGATGGGCTGGAAACGCTCAGGCAGGAGCTGGCATTGTTTCTTCCCCTGGGAAACCTCACTTCTGCCCTTCAAGCATTTAAACTGATTATACCAGGTCCATCCAGATTATCAAGGATAATCTCCTTTACTTAAAGTCAACCAATTGCAGGACTGTAGCTCTTAATCACTCTAGCAAATGCCTTTACATCAACATCCAGATTAGTGTTTAATTAGATAACTGGGGCCTGGGGCCTAGCTAAATTGACATAAAACAGGTTGCCCAACTTTTTGCTGAAAAGGGACAGATAGGTAGAGACACAAATAGTATAAAAGGTTAAGAACGTTGACTTTGGAGCCAGGCTACAGAGGTTCAAATTCTAGTCCTTCTACTTACTAGCCATGGTAGGTAAATTCTTTGTGCCTCAAGTTCCTGAACTGTAAAATAGAGGTAATGATATTACCTACATAAGAGGGTATGTGAAAATTAGATGTAACATATGTAAAGCACTGAGAACACTGCCTGGCACGTAATTAGCACTAGTTGAGGGTTTGGTGCCCTTGCTGTGTTGCTGTTATCAATACTGGCTTCTCAGAATCCTGAGGGTACAGGGAAAAGGAAATCAGACGGACTCTCAATTAACTTCCTCCACAGCGTCTAATGTTTCCATAGTCTGTCGCCCCAATATTTTGGAAATGAAATTAACTTCCTCTTTCACTATAACCCACTCACCAAGTACAAGGAGTACCTTAATATCTGCTTGACTCTCCACTCTGCCTTAAGTGCTGTATCTTTCAGAAAGGTGCTTTTATCTGTCATTTGAAATAGCCTGTCTCTGCTCTCTGTTATTACGTGTTTATTTGTGTTTTATTCCATTCGTATTATTTGAAATACATCACAGGGCAAGTTGACACAAAGGATCAGATTGCTGCATGAGATTCACATGTGTCAGAGATTTTATCCAGTATCAATATTTACTGGTTATTTCAGATCCAGACAAGCAAGAGGCATAGGCAAAGCAGAGAGAGGCCTGAGACATCACGCATGGCTCCCTAAATTCTGCTTTCTCACATTGGACATGTGCTCTCTGGCCCAGAATAATAGATGTGGTTTTACTGGGTCCTTGCAAAGCAGGGGACATTTAAGTTAGGAAACATCTCCATTTTGTACTGCAGAGAACTGTATCACTAATGTGACACTCTTCAGGGAGTCACACCTCATAGATTATATATTTACTGTAGATAATCTTTTAGCCAGGGTAGATAAAGTGTCTTCCTCATAGCAAATATCATTAGTTTAGTTACTTAGAGATTTGGTTAACAAGGAGATTAGACTGCAGCACCTGCCTTTGTTTGTTTTGCTTGGGGGTATCCCCCACTACCTCCCACCCCCAAGCAAAGAGAATAAATGAATCACAGACCAGCTGCTTTAAGTCCCTCCGACCCTATCAGAGAAGAGGATGTAAATATATCTCTTCAGTGAACCATATTGAAATAGAAGCCCCTACTTGGTTTTCTAATAATGTGTATGCATTATTTAAAATGAAACAAAACCTAGTAAT